>CM028360.1:30155094-30273653 GCA_016618105.1 Dendrobium huoshanense | reverse complement strand
TTGGATTATCAAGAAACTTGAGTTTCACCTTGGATTAAGTTTTATCACATAATAGTATTCTTTTGATGAGTTTAGATCCTTCTTCACTTGTATTTATAAAAATCTAGGTTGTGAGATCTTGATAATCTATAGGGACCATGGTGGAGAGTTTAAAAATGAGAGATTTGAAGACTTTTATGAGGATAAAGGATATAGTCACAACTTCGCTCCTAGGACCCCTCAGCTGAATGGGATAGCAAGGAGGAGGAACTTGACCTTTATTGACGCTGCTAGAGCCATGATTGCTGAGTATTCACTTCAAAAAATTTTTGGGCTAAAGTGGTAAACACAGCTTATTATGTCTTAAATAGTGCAAATGTTAGAGCCAAACTAGATAATATATCCTAGGAGATTCTTAAGGGTAGGACACCCAACCTTTTCCACCTCCATATCTTTGTCTATAAGGTTTTTATTCTTAATAATAGTAAGTCGCACTTAAGAAAATTGGATCCAAAATTTAATGAAGGAGTGTTTTTAGGATATTCAAGTATGAGGAAATCCTTTAGGGTGTTTAATAAGAGAATATTAGTGGTGAAGGAGGCTACACTTATAGTGTCTGATGAATTTGATCCTAAGAAGTCTAGAGTTGAGGATAAAGATGAAGTTGGAGTGATTACAAAAGCAGTTGGAAATTTGGAGAAGAGGATAGAGCTTTGAAACACTAAAGGAGTAGTTGAGATTATCCAGGAAGTAAAAAATTCAAATATTGAGGAATGGGTAGAACCAATACACACTTTTTCTAGAGATTGGAGATATTCTTTGAGTCATCCTAAAGAACTAATCTTAGGAGACCCTTTTAAGGTGTTAGAACTTGGCATGGACTTAAGAAGAAAGTGAACCACGTTGCCTATATCTCAGTAACTAACCCACTAATATAAATCAAGCCCTTTCATATGAGTTTTCAATCTTAGCCATGCAAGAGAGATTAAATCAATTTGTTAGGATATATTTTTGGGAGTTTATAGAAGGACCAAAAGGATAAACTACAGTTGGAACAAAATGGGTCTTTAAGAATAAGATGAATGATTCTTGTGTGGTGGTTAGGAATAAGACAAGATTTGTGGCTAAGGGGTACAACCAAATAGAAGGGATTGATTTTGAGGAGACCTTTACCCCTTTATCTAGATTGGAAGCCATTAGAGTGCTACTAGGCTCTGCCTGTTATAAGAGATTTAAGCTTTTCTAAATGGATGTCAAGAGTGTCTATTTTAAATGGGGAAATAAAAGATGTGTTTATAGAGCAACCCCCAGGTTTTGAGAGTTCCTAATTTCCAAATCATGTTTAAAAATTAAAAAGTTCTTTATATGGACTTAAATAGGCACTAGTACTTGGTTTGAGAGGCTTAGCACATTCTTACTGGAGAGGGAGTTTGTTAAGGGGAGCATAGACAGCCATTTTTCTAAAGAAAGTATGAGATGAGTTTCGCATTGCTCATGTCTATATTGATGATATACTTTTTGGATCTTCTGATAATAGATTATGTGAAGACTTTTCTAAAATAATGAGTACGAAATTTGAGATGAGTATGATTGGAGAGTTATCCTACTTTTTGGGGTTTAACATAAGAAAATTGGATAATGGAACCTTTCTAAATCAATCCAAGTATATAGAGGACATCTTGAAGAAATATGAAATGGATAACACCAAGCTAATAAATTCTCCCATGACCTCCATTGTTCAGTTGAATAAGGATCCAAATAGAAAATTTGTTAATAAAAAAAAGTACAAAGGGATGATTAGATCTTTTATGTTTCAAACTACGACCTGATATTGTGTTTAATGTTTGTCTTTGTGCTAGATTTCAAGCTGATCCTAAAGAATCCCACCTAACTGTAGTTTAGAGATTCCTTAGATATCTCTTAGGGAGCAAAATTTAGGAATCTAGTATCAGAGGCAAAGCACTTCTTTTGAAATAATTAGATATTCTAATTCTAATTTTATAGGATATAGGGTGGATAGAAATAGCACTTTTGGGACTTTCCAATTCATAGGATTGTCTTTAGTCTCATAGTCTAGTAAAAAATAAAACTCAATTGCACCTTCTACTACTGAAGCTGGGTTTATTGTCTTAGGAAGTTGTGTGGCCCAAATCCTCTGGTTGAAGCAATAAATTCTTGATTTAAGATTACATATAGGCATAATTTTAATCCTTTGAGACAACACTAGTACCATCTACTTCTTTAAGAATCCTATCCAATATTCAAGGATCAAACACATTGACATAAGGCATCACTTTATTAGAGACCATGTGACCAAATGAGACATTGAGTTACACCATATAACAAATGAGAATCAACTGGCTAACATTTTTACTAAACCATTGGCTTTTCACAATTTCAGCATCTTAAGAATCAGATTAGGTGTGATTGACATAAATGCATGAAATTGATGTTTATTGAATTTTGAATGTTATGTTTTGTTGCTTGTTGTTGTTTTTTTACTCTTTTGTTTATTTCAGACTTCTTTATTTCATTTTTAACTTGCTATTATTTTTCATTTTTTTATTTCTATTATGTTAGTTTTTTTTTATTTTCTTTGTGGTTACTTTTTAAATGATATTTTATGCCTAATTTTTTCTATTAAAAATTTATTGTCAATATTTGACATCCCTAAATCAGTTAAAGTGGGAAACACCATTGATTGTTTCCCTTCCTCTAACTTCTTTTTAATGGGGTAATTTTATTTTCTAAATAAAAATCTATTTAAATTAATAACTGGACTTTGTGATTGAGATATTTTCTATCTTACTATAGTAATCTATATTATATATATAATATTCAAAGTCTTTATTTTACTTTCAAATTTTCGTAATCTTGTCATTGTATTTATCATATTAATTTGATTCTATTTTTGTGGTTTATTCTTCTTTATAATAGAGAATGAGTTTTTGTTCTCTAATATCTGGAAGATATACTCATAATTGAGAGTATTTAAGAGTTTAAAAAATGATCTAGCTTGCAAAAAATGTGAAGGGCATAAAATGAGCCCAACAAGAAGAAAATTAGAAAAGATGTGCAAAGACCGCAAAATAAATTTGAAAGATACACAAAGTGTATAAAAAAATCTAAAGATGCACAAAGTGTGCCAAACAATTAAGAAGAGGAAAAAAAATGAGCCCACAAAATGGCAAGCTTTATTTTCTTTCAAACATTTAAATCTTAGAAGAATTCATGTGTCACTTGATATTTTCAAAAGCCTCATTTTGAATTTTATGATTGTGACTAATTACTTTGGTATATTTTTTTGTAAGATATTTTTCTGGAACTAAGTTTTGATTGGATTTGTTTTCTTATCCAATTAGTTTTTCTAAGTTAGATCTTTGGTTTTAGAAGATGATTTGCCCTGAGAGAAGTCTGAGTTAGGGTTAATAGAATCAGCTATTCTACTATTTTTTGTATTTAGATGATGTTACCTTATTGATTCTTATAAATTTTTAATTCAATCACATAGAAAATTTATCATATTCATTATTTGAAAGAAAAAAACTTATTTTTTGTTACTTTTATCATTTTATATTCTTTTTCATTATGTCATTTTTATCTTTTACAATTATTTTTCTTATTTTTGGGCGTTCTCTGATCAACTCCATCCATTTCCAGAATTTTAATCTTTGGTCACATCATCATAGATGATATTCATTTCTTCCTAGACAATATAGTCAATTCAATTTTAAAATTTCATCTAACAGCTTATATGACCTTTCTATTTATTATTGTCCTAGATCATCTGATTATATTATGTTTCAATTATTTTTTATTATCCCCGATGATCCTCTTCGTCCTGGACAATCTTCTCAATTTCTACTCAATTATTAGTGATCTTCCTAGATGATCAAGATATTCATTCTGGATGATACATGTGGCAAGATGCATTACACATTTTCAATTCAGCTGGTACGATTAATTATTATCGATCATCTGGGATGATCCACCGAATTATGCTAAATGATCCACTTTTTCAACTGTGAATGACTTTTCAGGATGATCGTCTGTGTCTTATCATAAATTTTCTGGTTGATATAACTTCCTTTTTTGACCAATTGTCTCGAACATAATAATTTCACCTCATTGTCCTGATGATTAGTCTGTTTCTTAATAAACAGCCAATTTCAATGGTTTTTTCTCACATCAAACCTTCCCTCTCTTCATTCCTCTCCCTCAAGCTTTCAAATTAATGTTTATGGTGGGTGGCAAGAGATCTAAAATGCCATCTGGGAGCTCGTTAAGGGTCAACTTTAACCCTCATTTTACTAAGTAGGTCGACCAAGCCTCCTATCTATGTTATAAAATAGCTGAGATCACCTTATCCCAGATTGTCAATCAACTTAAGCTTTATTACCCAATTCTCGACCTTTTTATGCACACCTCTCTGACTTTCATGCTTACCCTTGCCATTTCATTCAATTCCAAACTGCTTTTCAAATTTTTTTTCTAGCCTTCAAATCAACTCCTCCTTCACTACACTTTGGTCTTATGTCAATAAACATCCTATTGAGATCATGTATCAAGATTATGATGAGCTCCTACAATTGTCCACCATAGGAGACAAGCTTCACCTCTTGTCTAAAGTCTTCGATTATGACTATGCTTCGGCCAATCATTTTCATAAAAACACTTTTATCTCCTATCATATTGGGGAGTCTAGCAGTTTATAGAAAGATGCTAGGACAATCCAAAACGTCCTTCGTACTTAGTTATTCTGAAAGCTGGTCATCATGTCCACATCACTGCACTCCTTTCAATCATCACTTTCTACATTATGGCCCAACATTAATTCAATGCTACTGATCTTATTTTTCTCTACATTGAGCACCTTACTAGCATTACGGATCCAGGACTTAGTTGAAAGCCAAACCTTGCCTTAGAACACATCTAAACCTATGTCCTATAATCCAAATAAAAACTTTAATATCCTGCCCCACCAAACTTTCAGTATGCCTTCTACACCGACAGCTCCTTCCATTTTCTTCACAGTACTCATCTCCACCCGGCACATGAGGAAGCTAAGGAACCTTAGGAGGAGGGCGGCTCCTAAATTTGGTCCGATATGCTAGAACTCACAGTCTGATTAGTTGGTGGTGCAGTTCGACTAGTGAGAGACTTGGTTTGAGTCCTACGTTGCTATAAAAGAATAGGAACATATGAAGGATATTGCTCATTTTGATGTGTATGTTACTCACCAGTAATAGCAGCATGACTAGGACATGGCCTTATTTGTGGAGTAGTTTGCTACCTTTTCTAGTTTCCTTTAGTCCCCACCACCATCTCCTTCTGATAATCAGGGGCCGTCCTACTTGTTGTTTATTTTCTTATACTATTTTTTTGTGATGTAGTTTGACTCCTTTTTAGTTTATATTCTACTTTTCTTTTATAGTTCCCTCTTTCTTTTAGAGATGTCCAAAGGGGGTGTAGTGATAGTGTTTTATATTGTTTAGTTATATTATTTTCATTTAGTGTTTGTTTATACCTTTAGTTTGATTTTTAGTAAAATTTGAATTTTGGTTTTAAACTGCTTATACTGTTTTTGTTTACCACCATAAAAAAGGTGAGATTGTTGCAAATCTAGTTTCAAGAATTATAATTTTGATGATAGCAAACATTTCTTACCCTTCTTTTGACTGCCTTGCATACTAACATTTCAAGTCCATAAGGTCAATCACAAATTAAGCAAGCTCAAGATTAGATAAATTAGGACTAAGTCAAATTGTGAACCGTTGTTATGTTTTTTACCTTTCTTGAGTCAATTGTAACAATATGGGTCATAATGCTAAGTAATTTTGCACAAACACACTCAGGAAAAAATTGTCTATTTCTTAGAGTTTTTTTTATCACATCATCCGGGATGATCCAAAATCATCCTGAATGATCAATTACCCTAATTAAGGCATCTTGGTTAAGGCAGCAGCAATTAAGTAAATCATCTTGGATGATATTAGCATCATCCTGGATGATAGGCTCAAATCAGAAAGAGTTAGCCAACAGATCTATTTAGGTATGTTTTATTTTTGGACATCATCTTGGACATCATCATAAATGTTGCATTGCAATTATTCCTAAATTGTTTTGGTAATTAAGGAAAGCAATTAAGGTTTAATTGCTCAATTATATCATTCGGGACAATCGCAGAATCATTCGGGACGGTCAGTTAAACAAACCTTAGTTTCTTCCTGGACAACTAGAATGATATTCTGGATGATGTATTTTATTTTTGCACTAATTATCTGGGATGATACCAAATCATCCTGGATGATCAATTATATGTCCATCATCCAGACATGCAAATAGGGCGATGTGCTGGATGATATTTGTTATTTTGAACAAATCGTCTGGGATGATCGTTAAATTTTCCTGGATGATCCTTTTCATTGTTAAGACATGCATTCAGAATGATGTTCTAGACAATACTTAACAATTTGAACTAATCTTACATGATGATCAAAATATTGTCCTAGACTATTATTTCGTTTGTTGCATTTAAGAGCTAATTTGAAGCTCTTTTAATTAAGACCTCTTATTTACCCAAGATTTTATCTTTTGTTGCTATCTTGACCTGAGAGCCAAGAGGAGATGGATAGTAAGGGAAAGAGAGAGAGAGATGATCTTGTGAGGGGTTTCACAAAGGTTGCTCCAAGAAAGGATCCGAGTCATCTTCTATAGTCATTGTCCCTATTTCCTTGGTGGTTTTAGAGAGGTCAACTTTAACAATTAATCAAGGTTCTCGACTTGCTTTAGGATGAAGTGAAAGGAGTCGTGTTCTCTACCTATTTTAGGAGGAAGCAAAAGGAGTTAGGTTTTTTGCTTCACCGATGTTGGTGGAAAGGAGGTTTATAAATGCTTCTTTGCCTTATCTTTGGAGCAAAATAAGGGCAACTTAGTTTAGCAAAATACCTGGAGGAGAGGCTCCATTGAGTGGATGTTGATCTAGTTGACCAAATCACTAAAAATCTCTTTATGTTTCTTCTTACTATTTTTATGCATTTAATTTCTACACTTCAATTTTCTTATGGTGAATCTTGGTTTAGTTTAAGATTGTGTTTTTAATTGAGATGTTTTTTTTTAAATACCAATTCACCTCCCCTATTGGTTAGCTTTGGGCTAGTTCATAAGGGCTAAACATTCTTAATGAACTTTCACCACCTAAGCAACCTATTAATTCAGTTCCATTAGTTCGACCACAAACATTTATTCCGGTTGTTAGATGATACCCACATTATCACGGTTGGAGATAGTAGTTGGAGATTGCTTAACCCCAGATCAGTTTAGTTATTATTGCTCATCAGTAGTCAGTTGGCACCATTAGATCCCACCATAGTAATTGGGTTTAGAGATGATGACAGACAGACACCCCTATCAGGATAATATAGTGGTAGAGGTAGTTAAGCCGATAGAGATAGGTTTTTCTTCTAGTTCTTAGGTTGTCCTGATGATTTGTGATACATATGTTGTAGTTCAGTCCGATGGTTTACCAGACTAGATGGAGGCAGTTTCAATTCCCATCCCCCATAAGATCTTTTCCTTTATGGGTCCTTATATAGTAGCTTTTTATTAGACTATTTCCAATGAGGACACAAATAAGGAAGACTTAGATATAGAGATCCCTGTGCACAGAGTTTGCGTGGTTACCCATTGAGGTTTCTCGAATGAGTAACGAGAGGCCAAGGATGATGATGAGTAGGGAGAGCCCAAGGTGGTTGGATCTCCCAGGTTAGTTTATATAGAGGCTATAATTTTGATTCCTCAAACTTAAATAAAAGAGATGGTCAGAGTTATTATGGTGATGATTGCACATTTGATAACTTTGGGAGCTATGCCCCATATAATTAGCGTAAGCACTCCTATTATATCTAAGGACGAGCCCGTAATACCATTGATAGCAGTAGACCCCATAAGAGTGAATAGGGTCCAAGGAGCAGTCCTAGGCCCACCTACAATAGCTACTTTTACTATCCCAATTCAAAGTAAGATGGCACAGTTGTTAGCAAGATAGATTCTGAACCAGATAGCATATAAGGTAGAGTAGACCATTACTCTAAGAAGGCTGAAGAGGTTGTTAATAGGGGAAGACCCTACCTAGTTGAGTATAAGAGGGATCCCTACCTAATGGCTTCATTTCCCCATGATTCAAAGTGTTTAATGGTATGGGTACCCAAGGTAGTATATGGCTTAGTACCGGGCCATATGTTGTAACTTAGGAGGGAATGATGCACTGATGTTTAGGCTCTTCGCTAGTAGTTTAGTTGGGGAGGCCTTTGCTTGGTATGTAAACCTCCCTAATGATTCTGTCTCCACTATTATAGAGTTACAATAGTTATTTGTGTAGTGATTTAACAGTGTTGAGCAGTGAGTTATAATAAGTGAGTTAGTTATGGCCATACAGCAATCTTGAGAGTTTATACCCAATTATGTTGTTAGATGGAGGATCCTCAGCTTATAGTGTGAGCCCTTGTTATAGGAGAAGCATGCACTAGAGATTTTGTTAAAGAATATAGATGGTCCTATATCACCCTACTTTTTGCGATTCAGTATTAGATTCTTCTAGAAATTGTTAACAAAAGTGATTAGTTTGCAGGATAGCATACCTTATATAGTCCCTCTTAAGGTTGAGAGTCAATCTTCGTGTAGACCTTAGTAGTAAGAGTTTTTAGGGGCACCTCCTCTTAGGAAAGGGGTGGTACATAGTACCTATAGTTCATCAGAAAATGGAAAAAAGCCCTTAATCAGTTTAACACCACCTAAGTAGTCATATACCCTCCCATTGGACTCGAGAGAGTTAGTAGTACCATTAAGAGAGGCTTTGTAAGGAATTTCTATTTAAAAGAGAAAGTGTGAAAAATATTTTCAAATTCCTTATTTTGAAGAACGTCTTAACATTCCCGATAAATAGTAGAGTGGAGGAGGAGGGACAGAAAGACCACCCACTTTATTTTCCCTTTCACAGACACATACAGCATGTGATAGAAGACTATTATATGTTTAAGGATAGAGTTGAGAAGCTCATGGCCAATGGGAAGATACACCTTTAGGATAGTAACTTGGTGGTACCTCAGGGTAAGACTACTTATAAAATTCAGATGATTTTTGGTTCCAGCCATACTGATAGTTAGAGTGACAATCAAAGCAATAGTAGCAGATCACCCAGAGGTTATGAGGGAGAGTTCTAGCTATCACTATCTTGGAATATAAAGTAGAAGATCATCTAAGAAATTCAGAGTTTAGAGGCAAATGAGAGGAGGCCTGCCCAGGCCTAGTCAATAGTTGATGCCCTAATTACTTTGCTAGTACCTTTTTATACTTCTTCTTATCCTATAGTGCCTACTAAACATATTTCCTTTCCTTCTTCTATATGTAATAAAAAGATGTATGAAAAAGAAAAGATTATTGTAACCTTAGAAGGGAAGATGATACCCCTACTATCTGTTATGGTAAAGGACTTCATTCTCCTTTCGATTGATGATGAAATAAAAGAGGAAGATTATTCTGGCTACTTCTGGTCTTCTGTACCTTATACTTTTACTTCTACTTCTTATGGCACTCATTTTTATCATATTTTTCATATATATTGCAATATGAATGATTCTCTATGTGATGATGAGTCTGAGTGTGAGGAAGACCCATCTTTAATGTTCGATAGGATGGTTATTATATGGATTCAGAAGATGAATCTGATAACCCACTGTAGTCACTCTCCTTAGAGCCAATGCAAGCCTAAGCTAAATGAATTTCCTATTGAGGATGACTCAATACAGGAAGTTCATTTACATTAAGGGAATGTCTTTCCACCCAAAATGGTTAAAAATGCAGAAGAAAAAGATAAAACTATTATAATCCAGTAGGATGATCCTATCCCTTCCTCTTAAGATCAGTCAAAGGAGAAAGGGAAAGGCCCTCAGTTGGAGGTTGACTAAAATATGTTGGCTTATTTATGAAAAAATTGATTCTCTTCTTAGCATTTATGATGCTTTGATGATGTCTCTTGACTGTAGAGAGACCCTGGTGAAAGTACTGCCTGAACTAGATTTTTATCAATTCTTCTTTACTTTCGAGTCTGTTGAGGATTCAGGCCAACTAAGAGATATACTAGGCATAACCTTTTTAGATTATGGCATTTTCTTAGGAACTTTTGAGCATAATTTTCTATTGTATATCACCGTTGAAGTCAATAGTTATGTGTTAAACAATTGGCTTTAGTTAACTTACTTAGCTATGAAACTTCAAAGGTTCTCTATTTAAGTCATTTGAAACTCACTTCCAATATGATTATGTTTAAAGGCTTCAATGACCACGGCCAATATGCTCTAGGGTCTATTTCCCTACCTCTAAAGTTTAGAAGTTTCCTAAATAAGGTAATATTTTATTTGATACAGGCTGATATCTCATATAGAGATCTCTTAAGAAGGCTACAGCTTCATGAATATGGAATGGTGCTCTCTACCTTGCACTAGTGTTTGAAGTATATTATGAATGATGTTGAGTATTCCATTCCCAAAGATACTCAGTCCTTTTCCATGCAGAAGGTCTCTAATTATGATGACACTAAGCATTATGTGCCTTGAAAGACTCATAGACATCCCCCTACCCAATTACTAGTGATACCTACTAATATTATACATGTTCCTATGTAATCACCTGTATATGGTCCTATACAACATCAAGTACAGGGTCCATCACAGGTTTGTATTGAGGTAGGTGCTTCCACTATATATACTGATAAAGCTTCATTTTAGTTTGTAGTTGGGTATAATGTTCCCGTAGTAGAGGTAGGGGAGGATAAGGTAGAGGTAGAGGTAGAGGGTTGACTTGCTTGTCGTGAAACTACGACACTCAAATCCTTACTCCCTCATACTTGTACACTTCTTCATTGACTGTTGAGTCCAACTCTTCGGATGATGAGATGATCGATGTCTGTCATCGTTTATTACCCTCATCACGTCCAAATTTTATAGGTTATTATTAACTTCTTACCTTTTATGGGTATATGATACTTGAAGGTAATTTGTTTATGGATAGTAGCTTAGAGGAGGAAGGTGACTTTCAACGTAAGACTACAATCAAGCAATCCCTTTCCAATCAGATGTGTGGAATAAGAGTTGTGGAGTCACATCAAAGATATTATCATACTCCTTCCAATAGTGTTGGTGGACTACAATAGACTAGCGAGCACCCTATACCTCCATTAAATAAAACATTCATACCACCATGACCTAATGAGTGTGCCTCTTTATCCGATAGTGTAGCTGCCCCACTAGGTATTGAGAGTAAGGGTCTGGTGGAGACTGCTATTGATAGGGAGGTTGCAAGTGTCCGTCTTTACTTTTCTACTATTGTACAAGGTTATGTAGAGCGGGTTATTGTTATTTCGACTAGGTTTCATTAACTAGCTCTATAGTAAGCCCATGTTTGGCAAACCAATCACCCTCAAACACTAAAGGGTATGGGTTATATAGGGATAAATAAGTCTACTCATGCCTTTATTCATACTATCTCTCACTCATATCTAGTTATTTCTCTTACCAACAATGAAGACCTGGATGATGTTGAATATAAAGTCCTTGATGTTGTACGAGAGTTTGAAGATGGCACAACTTCCACCATAGATGAATTGTGTGAGGTAAACTTTGGTGTTGAATTAGATCATAGGCCTATCTTTCACAGCGCCATATTATCTAATTCATAGGCTCAAGATTACATCAAGCTTCTCTTAAAGTTTAAGGATTGATTTGCCTGAATTTACACAAAAATGTTGGTCTAAACCCTGAGGTAGTAGTCCATAAGTTGGCTATAAAGCCTAATGCAACCCCTATTAAACAATCCCCTTATAGGATGAGGTCGGAGATTGAAAAATAAGTAATCATTAAAGCTAAGAAGCTCATAGAAGCTAGATTTATTCATGTAGAGAAGTACCACACTTAGCTTTTCATTATTATTCCAGTCCAAAAGAAGAGCGGATATATTCATTTTTATATTGACTTCTATGATTTAAATAAGGCATGCCCTAACTATGAATTCCCTCTTCCTATCCCCAAGCTTATGGCTGATATAGCTTAATCCCATAGCATATTCGTCATCTTGGATGGTTCATCTGGTTACAATCCAATAAAGATGGCCCCTCAATATGAGAAAATTACTATATTTCACACACCTATAGGTATATTTTTTGCAAGGTGATGCCCTTCAATCTCAAGAATGCTAGTGCCACCTATCAACATGGTATAAATGTTATCTTTGATGAGGTGATATATGAGCAAGTTGATTGTTATGTGGATGATCTGGTGTTCAAAAGTAAGGTTGTTTTGAATGCCTACGCAAGTATGATTTAAATATGAATCCTTTAAAATATGCATTTGGAGTTAGTGCAAGAAAGTTCTTAGGGTTTATAGTCTACTATCATGGCATTGAAATTGACTCTTTTTATGATTAAAGCCATTGTGTACTTGAAATACCCTAAGAATCTTACCCAATTAAGATCTTTTCAAGGTAAACTCACATTCTTTTAAAGATTTATCTCCTACCTTTCTGATATATGTCATCTCTTCACTGCTCTAGTGAAGAATGATGCTCATTTCCATTAGGATTAGTATTCATAGTAGGCCTTTGAGATTATAAAGCACTACCTAATGAACCACCCTATTTTAGTTGCACCCATCCTAGGTAGGCTGTTAATTTTCACAACACTACGGTCCTACATAAATCCCTGGGTGCACTTTTGGCGTAAGAGGATGAGTAAGAAAAAGAAAATGCTTTATACTACCTTAGCGGATGGTTGATACTTGTAGAGCTAAAGTACCCAATGATGGAGAAATAATGTTTAGCATTGATCATCATGGTCAACAAGCGTAAGAATTATACACTTTTACATAAGTTTAACCTGATCTCTCGACTTAACCCCTAACATGCTGGTCTGTAATCCTACTATAGTTTTTATTAGTTTTTCCCTTATGAGGGCATCAATTGACAGGCTCTAGCTGACTTTCTTATTACTCACCTGATCCCTATATATTCCCCACTCAATGATGATCTACCTAATAAACTAATCATGAGGGTGGATGAACATCAGACCCCTACTTAGGAGTTCTACTTTGACGATGCGTCATCCATCAAAGCTTTAATTCCAAATGAAACTCCTATAGTTAGGGTAGGTTTATGCCTTATTTTTATATCACCTGAAGGTCACACCCTTTGATATTGTTATAGTCTTTTAGAACCATATAAGAATAATGAAGCTCAGTATGAAGCTCTGATTTTAGGATAAGAGTTTGCCATTTAAATTAATTTTATGTGGGCGAAGATCTTTGGAGACTGCCAACAAATTATAAATAAAGTAAAGGAGTCTTTAAATTACTTAAGCCTGAGCTCTTAGCTTATCATAAAAAAGCAATAACACACTTGTGCTTAATTCCTGAAGTGTCTTTGGCCAAACTTCCTCAATTTGCAAATGGAAAAGAAGATGCATTGGCCATGTTAGCTAAAGAACTAGCTGACCCTACTAAAAACCCCATATCAATCAATGACTAGTATTATCAAGCCATGTGCCCCACAAATTTTTCTTCTTCTGAACAGACCTTCATATTATTTACGATTAAGGAAGAGTCAGATTGGAGGGTGCACTTTATACGAAATTTGAAGCACGGTAGGATTCTGAATGATCAATCTCTCACCGCTCAAATTAGAAAGAGATCTATATCATTAACCTATATAAATAACACTATATATTGATGCTCTCGTGACCAAACATGGTTGTGTTATATTAATAATGAAGAGGCTCGTAAGGACATGGGCGAGATACTCAAATGGCTTTGTGGTGCTCATCAGTCCGTACCAAAAACGAAAGGCAAAATTAAACACCTTGGTTTTTATTTGTCGACCATGATTTGTGATTGTATGGGGTACACTAGAAAGTGCCACAAGTGCTAGATTCATAGTACGATGATTCACAACCCCCTAATCTATTGCGCCCTAATATATTGTCTTAGCTATTAGAAGGTTGTGACATGGATGTAGTTGGTCCTATTTATCCTCCTTCCTCTAAGGGTCATAGTTTTATTTTTGCTTTCACTAATTACTTCTCTAAGTGGGAAGAAGCTATCCCACTTAAAGAAGTTAAATTAGAAGATGTGATGTACTTCTTTTGTGATCATATTGTTCACCGCTTTGGTGTTATGCACCATATAATTTTGGAGAACGGCTCATCATTTAGGATCACCAAAATTTCTAGATTTTCTAGCCACTATAAAATTAATTGGTGATACTCTTTAATCTAATACCCTGAAGTCAATAGCTTGCTGGAGGCATTTATTAAAACTCTCATGCAACTGATAAGGAAAATTCTTGTTGCAAACAAATAAGAGTAGCACGATAGGTTACCCAAGGCATTATGGCCCTATATGGCTACATATCATACTTCTACCTAATCTACCCCATATGTTTTGGCTTTCAGGGTTAAAGCAGTCCTCCTGCTTGAGGTCGAACTCCCCTCACTATATGTGGCAGATAGTCATAATCATTCTTATGAAGATAATGCCCAACTATGGTTAGAAGAGTTAATGGCTTAGAAGAGCTCCGTTTATAAGCTCATCAGAACCTCAAGCTATACCAGGCCCATATGGCCCGATCACATGATCGCTTTGTTCAACCCCACACTTTTCATGTTGGCAACTAAGTTCTTTTTTTTGTAGGCCTATAACTTTGCGCCAATGCTGAAGTGGTATGTTTAAAACTATTTTGGATGGCCTCATCACTATAGAACAAGTTTATGAAGTTAGTTCTTACCTACTTGTTGATGTAAATGGAGTTCACCCTCTGCCTTTCATCATTAGTCAGTACTTGAAAAAGTACTATGCTTGAGTTTTGTTTGTCATATGAGGAGCCTCCCTACCGCCTATAAATATCCCTCTATATATGTACCCCCCAAAAGGATCTTTTTTACTTTTTGGTAGTCTGTGTGGCCTTGATGATTTGTCTTCTACCATATGATGTTCATTATTATGGGTATAAGGTTATCCTTAAATTTACTATGCCAGTATGTCATATGGATGCTTGTGCATGTGTCTATACACACCAATCACATTGATGTTAGTACATAAAATATTTAATTTGTCCACCACTTTGCAAGGATTTGTTCTACCATAGTTTCACTTAGAACTCTTAAGTGTGGTCTGGGTTATCAAAACTAATATGTGTTATTTTCTTAGATTTTCTCTTATCACTCTAGTGCAAACCATATGCTGCATAAAGATTCAGGCTTTATGGTTTGTCTAGATCGACATGGACTTATAAGATTTATGTGCTTTTTGATCTATAATAATTCTTAACCCCTAGTTTCACTTGTCACCCCCAAGTGTGATCTGGAATATCAAAACTGCTAGTTCAAACTAGTTTATAGAAAGTGATTTTGGGTTCACCCCTAAAATATGCTAGTTAGAAGTGGTGATGGTGATCCATTATCCCTAAGTGAGTTTCTTTATTTTATAAGTCTTGATATAGTAGTTGTGATCATCAATTCATTCAGATGAGTTGAATGCAGTCTGGGCTATCAAAACCATTAACTTAGACCCTTTAGAGATGTGATACTGGGACCATACTCACCCATGTAAGTCAAGAAGGGTAAAGTTGATCCGCTATCATTATATGGATTTCATTTATATATTAATTTTTCTTAAGATTGTGCTCCCCAGTTCATTCACATTATTTGAATGTGCCTTGGGTTATCAAATCTAGTGTTTCACTTGTGTACAAGATCCTATAAACTTTCTCTTTCTATTGTTTTATTAATGTGGCAAATTTGGCCTAGTTTATCAAAGCCATTCATAACTCTCTCTCTTTATGTTCCAATCATTATAAGATATTTTCATATTACGAGTACCTCATAGATATGGTAAACATTCTCTCTACCATGTATTATCTCTAACATTATGGGGTATGCCTAATCTATAATTGTCAACATATAAAAGAAAAAAAATACATATGATGATAAAAGAAAGAGAGAAGATCTCGATAGAGTAAAACGGATTGCCATTGTCATAGGAGGAACCCAGCTTTACTCTCTGAGTGCCTAAGTTTCCCAAATTTCTCTCTTTCTCCCCTTTGAAGCACCTCAATGATTGCTTTAAGAATGAGCATACACTTAAGTTATTATAATTCATTATGATTCATATTATCTTTGTTGGTGATGTGGTATATCTTGTCCTAGGTCTTAACATCACTTTTTAGTGGGCTTGGATTTTTCCGAGGAAAGATCAATCCCTTCCTCCTTTCTTTTAGCAACCTCTTTTCCAATTCATACCATACTCTCAACTACTAGAGTGGTTCTATAGATGTACTAGTGTTGCTTTAACCTCCCATTGGGTCCCACCAGCTCTGGGTGGGTATTACCACTGTGAGCCTTTGATATTTATTGATTATATTTATACTTACTATCCTCTGTGGTGGGTGTTTCCCCTCGCTACCTCAAGTTCTTCCCCAAAATGGTGACAGAGTACACGTAGTCTCAACTATTAACATCACTACTTTGAGAGCTTTGATCTTTTAGTAGAAAATTAGTTCATTCGTTTCTCTTAGAAAGCCACTATTATGTTTGTACATTACTCTTAGCTGCTAGAATTGTTCTACGAATGAATTTTTTTTTGACTTCCCATAAGATCCCACCAGTCTGTATGGGTGTTACTATTGTGACCCTTTGATCTTTATTGATCCTATTCATAGTATTATCCTTGGTAGTAAGGGTATCCACTTACTACCTTGAGTTGTTTTGATTTTGTACATCATCTTTTATATGTTAGCATTTATTTCTTTGACAAGATAAAGTCTAGTTTTAGATGGATGATGTGAAAATCTATGTATATCCTAATGTAGACTCATGAATATGAATGCAAATTATTATTTCTCAATATCTCCCATGCTTAATTTAATTTAGGAAATGGTCATTTTTATATTTAAATCTAGTGTGATACATTACCTAAATGACGAAATATTGGAATAAATAGTAGTATTCAAATAGATTTCTTTCATACCTAGATTTATGATTATAAGGATTCTAAGATCTATAGTGATAAAATAACTATACAAAGGCCATAAGCCTTTTTTTACATTTATCCAAGCTTAAAGGAGATCTAAAGCTGCATAAATTATGATTAACAACAATTGTAGATTACTCTATTTGGGAAATATATTCATCATTAGTTATATCAACAATTTTCTACATTTTTCTGTAGTTATACTAAATTATTATTTGTTCATTATGTAGGATGATTTAGTAGTTTGTATAGGCATACTAGAGGCAATTATGGTTCACCTATTTTATTATAAGTTCTTCACTCTTCTCCCAACACTTTATTACTTGATCGACACAAGCACTTGCATTAGTTGGAAGCATTTAGCATAAGAACTCATTATGGCTTGCATGTTCATTATCATGTAATTTAGCCACTCCTAAAGCACTAACTCTCTCATACTGAAAGGAGAGCCACCATCTCTAGCATTTAGTCCAAGCTAGGTTTCCCACGTGACTCAAAACAAGTGAATCCAAGGGTTTTTTTTTTGAACCATTTCTCTACCTATATAAAAATTACCAAAGCGAATCCTTACATTTGGTGGCCAATAGCCTAATGTACCGGCCATAATTAACCTTTATCTTTGCCTAACATGGGTAATCCAATTAAGTTGAAAAGTAATCTAAAAGTTTAAATCCATTGAAGCATATTATTATGCTAATTATATCAAACCAATTAATTTCTAAATTTAGTTTTAAAAACACCCAAACACCTTGCAAAATTAGATAAGTCCAAGTGATGGTTAGAGGTTGAACAAAAATTATGAAAATAATAAGTTAATTCCCTTGCTTCACCTATAACTACATAACCAACTACCAATGTGTCCTCAAACTTCTTAGAATATTCTTTTAACTCATATTGGATAGTCCAATAAAATTTATTTGCTTGAGGTGGCTGGAGGTGACCAGAATTATGCCTACATTCATTCTTTTAAAAATAATAAATAATCTTCAATTCTATGAAGAAAGGTTCTTGTAAAATAAATTCCCAATGACTCCCCAAAGTTCCATCTCACATTTCCTTTCTTACTATCCCTCTCCTTGGTGTTTTATAGTTACTTCAGTCATTCTTTAATAATCATGATTTGGCCCAAAAACTAACTCCTAATCTAGAACTCCTTATGCTTTGCTTTATTAAGTAAAATTTCTCCTGAGCTGGAAACAATCTTGACTAAAGTGTATCCAAGTCCAATTCACCATCTGGTTGAGGTATTCTCCCATCTTGATATATTATTACTTAATGGTTGGTCAACTATGACGAGAACTTGCACACCAATGACATCAACCCATTAGATGTATAGTACTTTTCTAGTTCAAGCTCTTGGATTTGATTTCACTCAATTTAGTTGACTATAGCTCCAAGATTAAGCATATTTCCTTAGAATTTGTATTGGTTGAAGGAGGTTAAAGTAGAATTCTTAGCCATTTATTTTGATATATGCGATTTATTTTATAGGCCTGGGTTTTGTGCGTCTACCCATAAATCATGCAATGATTAGCCTCATATTGAAAGTGGCCACAGGTTAAAGTGCAACCTTGTTAAAAATTAACTTTTTAAAAGTTTAATTAAAATCTTGGGAAGTCAATGGATCTTGTCAAATTCATTAGTCCTAACACACTTGTCCCGCTTATGTGTTCTTAAGCTCTATAGTTTTTTCATGAGTGCTACAAAAGCCCTATGTTTGCAACCTATAATTTCTAAAGCATTAAAAGTAATATCATAAGTACTCCCTAAGATATTTATGGAATTATTCACTAAATACAATTTATCATCAGGTCAAATTTAAATGTAGGATTTTTTCTAATTAACTACAAATTGCATTAGAGTTAAAAGTAGATACAAAGAACCTATTGATGGGCATTCCATCACATTACTTTTTTATCATCTCAGCAAGAAAAAAAGGAATGTTATTATAAAAAATATGATCCAAAATAAAAATCATCCAATACAACATAGGATGAATAGTAATCTACCACGATATTACTAACCATAGCAACAAAAAAAAAAAATTTAAGAAAACATTTAAGAAAAGCTAAGTCAATATTAAATTTCTCTTTGATTTTCAATAGATTTTTGAAGTGGCTATATTGTTGTTGGTACTATCACTTCTAATTATGATGTGTTATTTATCATACATCAAACTTGTGTGACTTTCCTAGAAGCTGCCTTCAGCTCCACTTGTTCTTCATCCAATTTAATAATTTTCTTTCCATGGGAAAAAATAAATCTTCCATAATGATGCCATAAAATTACTACTATGCCAGAATGATTTGGTGGGAGTAGTGAAGGGGGGGAATGCCAATGGTTGAATTTTAACTCTTTGAACTTATTGAGATTCAAGTTCTTCAAAATTGGATACAAGTAAGGATGCCTAGCATTAGATAACACATATGCAATAATAATAATAACATATGACATGTTCCTTAAATTTTTGAAAGAATTTCTTACTCCCTAGCATTGATATGCTGATGAGCAGTACATCATGACTTGCCCTAAATTTATATAAGATTCTCTTTTATTTCCATTAATACTTCCAAAATATTAAAAAATTTTGTATTTTAAAGCCCCAATCCTTTAAATTTGCAAATAATTCTTCCAACTTCCAACAATGAACAGTTATATTATAAATGTCTTCAATATGATTACAACATCTTCGGCATAGATTTCCTTGTTTTAGACTTTTATACACAAGCCACACATTGGTGGAGAAGGCATTCTCTCTTAATCTCCACAAAAAACATCCCTAGGAAACAACTTAAATTTTCTTATCCATATGATATTCAAAGAAATGAATACATATTGCTTGAAGCTATCATTAGAAGAAAGCGTTGTAATAATCCTACCAAAATTCCCATTGAATAATTTAGAAATGTATTTAAATTTATTAGATATATTATGGACCTACCAAATATATCAGATCATTTGGTCCCAAAAAAAAAATTTTGAAGCTCAGGTGCATTACATCAAACATCCTTATCTTATAGGTGAGCCAATTTCACACCTTACAAATTTATAGAATTATAGGGAGCTAATGACAAATAAATTTTTTTATGAAATATACACACATTTTCTAGAATAGTGAGCTCAGTCCATTGCCAACCATCCACCTAATAATTCACCTAAATAATATAGAACCTCAACAAGAATGCATCACATTGCTGATGATCTTATTTTAACATCATCTCTCTATATATTATTTCCATGCATAATAATTAAATTTCTATTAAGTAATTATTATGTTGCTCGGGATGTTTTGTGTAAAACAAATTAATGGTAGCCATGGTGTAATTCATGCATCTAAGACAGTGGGGCAAATTCATGCCAAATTTGCATGGAATATCATTGTGAAACTAGATTCCCTTCTAAATCATAGTTTAACTGCTTCAATACTTGATAGAATTTTGATAAATTGGCCTAATTTTGTTGCACATTTGGAAGAAGTAGGTGATGAGCTAAATAATTTTATTTCAAATGGAGTTTGAAATGTAACACAGTTGGAAAAATACTTTGGAAAGCAGTTACTAGAGCTCATTTAGCAAGTCCCTATCCAGTCTGAATTACAAGAAGATTGTATGGAGTTTAAGAGGAAGTTAACAAGAAAAAATATGTCTGGAATAATATCCCAGTATGTAACAGAAGATGTGGTTGATGACATATTGGTAATAAGCTAAAGTAGAAGCCATGTGTAGAATTTTTTCAGTGGCATCTTTGTAATGATGCAAGCCCATCTTGTGTCTTTCTAATGCATAGAAAATTATTGGAGAAGAGTGAATGTCTGAGAGGTTATTTTGCTAAGGAAGATACAGGTCATGTTGCGACTGTGTGTTCTTACCTTATTCTTGTGTTAAAACTCCTTTACCAATGGGGGTTTCTTCTTCCAATTTTTTCTTCATTTGAAAATTGGATTGAGGAATTGAAGAGAAATACATATATTTAGATTTTATGTTGTACAACTATTTTTTGTTATTGGAAAAGTAGGGACAATTTTATCAATGTGAGGAAAGAAAATTGTTTGGTGTTCATTGCTTCAAATGCTATTCATTTTCTTTAGCGTCTTCCTTTATTTAACATATTTTAGGAAATAAGGATGATAATCAGCTCTATCAGCTATCTTCTTCTACTTAGTATCCTTCTGCACCTAGATTGATAAAGGTTAATATTGACGCAGCTCTCTTAAAATCTAACTAGTCTGGTATTGGTGGAGTGTTTAGAGATTTTAAAGGGAGGTTTCTCCTTGCTTTTGATTTTACTCATTTGTAATGGGATATATCTCAGTTAAAGATGATGTCTATACTTTTGTTAGGAGAGGTTATTCACGATTGGATGAAGGAAGCTAAAGGTATCATCAGAGAAGGGGACAACTATAATATTATTAAATTTCTTCAGGGCTCTCTTGGCGGTTCTAAGATGAAGTAAAAAAAATTTATTTCAGGGAGATTTGTTGTTTTTAAAAGAGTTTAATAGTTTTTTTTCAATTAGTCTAGAAGGAGTTTTAATAAGTTATCTGATATGTGTGCTAACTACAATTTGTTTAGTAATTATTTTTGCAAAGAACTTTGTAGTGATCATGTTCCTCCTTCCTTTTATTTTTATTAAAGGAGGAATATGAGGGTGTGGGTACTACTTCTACTCTTTAGGCCATAATTTATTTTATTTTTAATGAAATTGTCATTTCCATTAAAAAAATCCTAATAAGTAAATAATCTAGTTACTGAATAAACTTCCAAGTTAACTAAGCCCTTAAATAACCTTGCCTTGAAATAGCATAATGCAACCCAAGTCTTCCCAACCAAGTTGGATGATAAAGCTCTTCCAAAGACACTTAGTGAAATCCCTATCTATCATTTTTTTATGCTATATGAAATTCATGCATAGCTTATCTAAGTCATTTAATATACCTTTAAGAAGAAGTGAATGATCTGCCAAAAAGGAAGAGATAAAAAATCTAATGTAATCAACACAAATTTCTTCAAGCATATAACCTTTTCATAGGAAGATTGATCATAAATTAATAAATATAAGCTACCAACCTCTTCATTATGATTTCACACCCAACTATGTAATTTCCTTTACCTTTTTGAAGCCTATATAATAAATCATCCTTTTTTTTCACCTATCTGATTCAACTTTACCATAAATCACCAAAGATTTAGTTTTGTTAATCTTCTACATTTTCCATAAATATTGGTCATTAAGAATTACATTTACTCTCCACATAGACTGTCGAGAAGCTTCAACAAAAAGAAAAAAGAAAATCATTTGCAAAAGGATAAGTGAAATCATCTCTACATTAGTTGATAAATTGATACCCATGTCTCCTTTTTTTGTGGCTGTGAAGGTGAGCAGTAAAAAGGAAAAATGTGGTTAGCATTCCCGCATATGAGAAATTTTTAGAATCAGAGTATGGCTCGTGGATCCATGTTCGATTCAAAAATAGAATGAATATTTATAACAGAGCTAATAGAGAAGGAATGAATACAAAAAAGGAGAAGATAGTGAACAGTAAGGTGGTGGTTGCTGATCACCAGGAGAAGATGGAAGCAATTCCTGTTGCTGCACAGGATGTTTATCAGAAGGAAGTGGGTTCTGTTGTGGATAACAATATTAAGGAAAAAGAGGTTAATTTTGCATTAAAAATTAAAGTTCCAGATTCTTATGCAGGAGGCTGAAGAAGGAGAAATTACATATCAGCACGTTGAAGGAAAATCTGAGGATTAAATATCAATAGAAGGAAATGTGAGTGATCAAAAGTCTACTGGGGTACTTAACATCGACTCGATTAAGTTTAAGTTGGCTAAGGAATTAAGATCCTTGGGTTCGGTTGAGCTAGAGCATAGGAAGAAGAGAAGAGATTGGAAGGACAATTCCACTGGCGAGGACGGTTCCCCTGTTGCTGATTAATGACGAACTTGCTATTTTGGAACTGCAGGGGAGACAGAAAGAGAGAGGCTTCACTATATTTGAAGGAAGTTGTTAGGGAACTTGAGGTGGTTTTTATTGGGATTATGGAGACTAAGCATTGCAATATTGATAGAAGAGATGTGGACTGTTTTATTCGGAGAGATTGGGATTTTTTTCACCACCCTGCAGTGGGCTTGTCTCGTGGTATTCTAATTATGTGGAATAGGAAAAATATTTCTTTTACTGTTCAAGAAAGTTCCTCTCAAGCTATTATTGTAGTACTTTCTACTCCTTTGATGAGAGATTGGAAGGTGGCAATGTTGACCTCGATTTTGCCTAGACCCGGACCTAGAGAGTTGACTTGGTCAAATTGACCAAGCCAGACCCTATGGCCCTCCCCACTGGGTTCAGTGGGTCGAGTCGAGTCTGTCGAGCCTGAGCCTGGACCCCGGGTCAACCCGGTTGACCAGGTCAACCAAGGTTGACCACTTAGCCCATTTAAAGCCCAAATCGATTTAAATCCAAACTAAATCTCCTCATGGCTCGATCCTCACTCCCCATTGATCTAAATGACTGATTTGACCAAGTCAAACGTTGACTTGGTCAAATCGAGTCATAAATAGGTCATAAACACCTATTTGGGAGGAATTAATGGTCATTTAATGGAATTTAAAGCCTCCATTCGTTTTGAATTGCAACCCACGTCCTAAAACCGCCCCTTTTCCCTCCTAATTCAATCTTGATGCAATCCTAACCGTCCCCCTTAGGTCTAGGAGTTTAAATAGGAGTTTGAGAGAAGAATGAAGGATCCTTTTTCAAAATTCTTGAGCCATAGCCTCCCAAAGCCCGAGAACTTTCGTGTGAGAGTTCCTTGGACTTCCCCTCACCTCCCTCGACCAAATCCCGACGCTTAGACCCCGCCGGCGGCGATCCTCCGGCGAACCCGAGACGAAATCCCTTCCAAGGCTTCATCCCGTCGATCGAGCGTGCGTTGGATCTCGACGTCAACTAGGAAGTTGTTCCTGGAGAGTCCACGAGTCCAACGAGCCCAAGATCTCCCGAATCCACCGTGTGGATTGAGGTATATCTCAAACCCTAGTTAGATCACACAAAGTTATTTAGCTTTCTATAGGGTGCATATTTTTCTGTAAAATTTACTCCCCAATGATGCTCTTCGTATGTAGATCTCAGATCTAAAATTTCATCAAATTCTTTCGTCTGGTTCGCGAGAACAAGACGAAACATGCCTTTGGCCACCGGTTCGCCCTAACGCCCATATACATTTGATTTCAACCGTTGATCGTCTGATCAACGGCCGGCAGGCCGTCGTTCCGCGGTTCCCTCCAGACCGCGGAAAGGAGCCCGCGGTTTCGGCTTCGGTCCGGCGTCATCGTGACCGTCGGGTTGAACCGCGGTGGGATCAACGGCCTTGATCCACTGTCCACGTGGATTAGTGGATGGTCGTGCGACAATCATTGTCGCAGTCATTGCGGCAATGATTGCTGCTGCGGCAATCATTGCGCAGACCGCGCGGGCGAACCCTGAGCCGCCAATTTTTGAATAAAATTAATTTTTTTAAATTTGTTTTAACTCAGATTTCTTTAAAATTTCGCCAAAAATTCATTTTTCATCCGTTTTTCGCGTGCAATATCTCGTTTTGCTCGTATTCTCGAGCCCTTTATTTTAAAATTATTTTTTTTTAAAAATGTTAGGTATATTTTAGATCATTTAAAAAAAAGTGAAAATATATATATTTTTAAGGTTATTTAAATTCTTTTATATATATATATATATATATATATATATATATATATATATATATATATATATATATATATAATTATTATTATATTATTATATAATTATGATAATTTATCACAATAACTATAACTTTAAAATATTAGTTTATTGTTTATTTTATTATTATTATTATTATTATTATTATTATTATTATTATCATTGTTATCAGTATTATTATTTTCAATATATTTATTTAAATGTAAAAAGTGTATTTTTTTTTATCATTAAATATTATTTGAATTATTTTAATTAGTTAAATCATTAAAAATATTCATACTATTATATACTCCTAAATCAATTTGAATTTCAGAGATTTATGTATTATTATTTTATTCTATTCTAATAATTATTTTTATTTATGATTATTTTGAATTATTTTAAAATACCCTTTTGATTAATGTAAACTTTGAAAGTCTATAACTTCATCACTTTTAATCCGATTTTTGCGCACAACGTCTTGTTTTGAACGTATTTTGATTCTGCACATCCTAGAGTTTGCATTGAACAAATATTTTTAGTATTTCTTTGTTTATTTTGAAAACAGCAAACTGTATTATTTTCAAATATTATTTTTATTATACTTAAACTTCGAAATTACATAACTTTGTCGTTTTAAGTCCGCTGTCGACGCACAGCACCTTGTTTTATATGTACTCTGAATTCTGCATATTTTAAAACTATTTTCAGATGAGAATTTTGTCTGCATTTGCTGTCATTCAAAAACAGTGAAACTGCACTATTTTAAAATATTATTTTATTGTATTTGAACTTGCAAATTTCGTATCTTCGCCGTTTTAAGTCGGATTTCGATGTGCGACCCCTCGTTCTTTTCAGCAAGACGAGCCTTATGTTTTGAAATCATTTCCAGCCTCTGATTTTGGCTGTACGAATAGATTCCTGTTTCGATCCAATTATTTGGGGATTTTGATATTTATATTTTAATATAACAACTATTTTCAGGATACAAACTACTTTCAAATCGCTTGAGACTTCGTTAGGGTAGCCAGTGGGTCTCCCTTATATGTATTTATCATGAATTGATCTATTTTTTTTTAATCATGCTATTTTCCAAAAGTTCATATATTTGTAAGTATTTTAAAATATTTTAAAATTACTTATGTATTAAATCCCTTAACCTTGGGAGATCCACTACTTGTGAAATTTTAGGCATGGATTCTGGATATGAAGAGCAAATCATGGGGGAGTGGGTTAGTGAATGGTTGAGTCCCAATCATTCACTAATCCTTTCTTTAGGTATCTTTCTTTTTTTTTATTTTTCGTAGATTGCATGTATAGGATTGCACCACCACCACTTAGTCTAGGCTCTCCTAGATTTAAGGACATGACGTGTTTATTTTGTTTATGTACTCCATGCATTTATTATCCCGAGGGTTAGTGTAAACATCACTTTAAACTCCTACAACGTAGTGACACCCTAAGGACAAAAATTAAGGACCTGTCTAGCGAACTTAGAAGTTTTCTAGGAGCTAGGATAGATCCCAGAACGACATGAAAACTTCAACATTTAAACTTAGTGATATCATAAACCTCCCTGAATTTTCTAGGAATTTTTTAGGGCTTGTTAGATCCCTTAATTAACCAACCCTAATTAACCTGCTAAATAGGGCCCCAAGACATTCAGAAAAATGCAATAATTACATGTTAGCTCAGAAAATTACCTATAATACCTCAAACTGACCAGAATATGACCCTTGACCTTAGATAAATAGGGCTCCCTAGTTTTACTTCAGGTTGACCCACAATTTGACCCTAGGTGGAAATTACCTTTTTGCCCCTAATAAATTATTAAAAATTATTAAAAATCCCAAATTTTCTCCAAATACTTGGGATCACTTTCTCAGGTCATCCCTGAATTTTGGGAGTGATTCCAATCAGTTTGAAGCTCATTTGGATCAAAATAGTAAAAAAGGGCCCTTTCCTAGTTAATTTAGAAAATTCCCTTAAATACCCTATTTTTAGAAATTCATAACTAATTGTAGAAAATTCCAAATTAGGTAAACTCACTTGCATTAGACTCCAATTAGGGCCTACTATTTATTGAAAATCTTAAGTTTCCAGAAAATGGCCTAGATTAGAAAGTCAACTTTTTGGTCAACCCCAGCCTATTGTCTAGGGCCCGAAACTTAGAAAATTCATAACTTTGGATAGGAAGCTCCGATTTCAGTCTACTACCTGTCTAACTACTCGTATTAAGGTCTAGTATTTTCCTAAGTTGATAGGAGACCCAGAATTAGCCTTTTTCCCATAGTGACTTTTTGGACCCTTAGTCTAGTTCCTAGGAGGACCTAGAACTTTCCAAAATTGGCTAATACAATTCAAACTTCAAATATGAATACCCTTAGTTCTTAAAACAGATCAACAAATAAAAATAATCAAAATGAATCTAATTCACTAATATTTGAATTTCAATTAAAACATCCTTTTTAGACCCCCAACATACCTGAACTCTATATAATTTCAACTAACTATCCCACTTAGGATCTATCCAAACCACACTAGCCTTACACACACATAGAATGGTTTGCTAGGACACCACTTCTAGATCTAGGTTAGGCCGCTGGGTTTTATTTTTGCTGTGTGCCGGAGCTTTTCGTAGTTTTCACTACATGCTGTTTGAAAATTGAATTGCTGTGTTTGCTTACTTTTCTTGCACTCTGTGATGTGATGGGCGCTAGATTTACCCCTAGGTTAGGAACGTCATATATATGTATATACTGTTCTTCTATGCAGGTGGCCATGCTCAAGCTAAGAAAAGGGGGGCACCGTTATGATTTCTAATGTTTGTTTTATGCAGGTGCTTGCTCAGCCCCCCTGATATAATGAGGGCTAAAATTATTAAATAATTATAATTGCTACAGATGGAGCTGCTTAGCCCTCAGAGCATGGCTTGGCACAGGGTCAATGGTGTCAGCATTTTTTTTTATATATATATGAACTGCTTGGGATTTTTATTAGGATAACCATGCAGATCCTTTTAGATTTTTCTGATTTTCAATTAATGTAAATTTGTATGTAATAATCGTTAAGAGTTGTGAAAACAACCTTTGAGTTGGGATATTCTTATCCAGCTTGAATTCTAAAAGAGGAAGGCATCCCTAAGGGGAGAGTCTTCTTCTATTTGGAAGATCGAGCTGGATGGCTTTAGATATCCAAAGAGAAAAAGCAATACCCCTACTGGGGGAATTGTCTCTTCGTTTGGATATTCAAGCCACGACGGATCCAAGGAGTCCAAGGAGGAGTGATCCAAGGAGTCCAAGGAGAGGATACCCAGGAGATTGAAGATATTGAAGATTGAAGACCCAATATCCCACTCAAAGTTGTTGGCGTCTGTCATAGGCTTAGAAATCCGGGTTGTTGGCAGTGGTGCCCGACCACTTTACTTTTCTGCATACCCTGGGTTGTAATTAAAGGGTAGTTGGCCTATGGATATTTACTTGATTAGTTGGATTTATATTGATGTGTTTACCTGATTGCGCAGTAGAATTACCTGCTTTTTCTAGGTTTCTTTCTTGCATGCCGCTCTTGTTTTCGCCTGGATTCCGTTAGGCTCTCTAAGGACTAAAAATTCTTCTACTCATAACTAACTCCTAAAAGTTTAGGTTTTAAATAACATAGAAACTTAACGAACCTAGGGAACTGCCGGAACCGTCCGGGGTCGCATGCATATTACTGCATCTTCTCTCTCCTTCTAATAAGACATCTCCCTGCCTGCGGGTAGAGTCCGGATAATCTGGCCTATGAGGATGAAGTGCCGGACCTAGGGAGACTCAGTCTTTTCTAAAAATTATTTTATATTAAGTCTGTTTTTAAAATCCAAAGCATTCATGAGCTGACATTTCAACTAGCATGCATTGCATTAGTAACCAACTAATTAAGATTTAATTGCATTAGCTAGGGGCATTCACCCAACATAAGTCCAAGACCACTTAGGAAATTCTCTAGATGTCGGTCCTACTTCCAATAACTGTACCACCCACCTATCTTTCATAACTGACTTAATTGCATGGTTTTAAAGCGACTAGATGGTTAGCTGGCTCCCCCAATCCAGACCTGGATAAGTCCAGATCTTTGCATCGCATTAGCTAGGACACTGGTCTTAGTGTGTGTCGAACACTAAGTCCAAACTAGATTTAAGATTCGAGGCTACTATATTCGGTCTCGTAGTATGCCTTAAATAGTAGGTAGGTCCCTTCCTTTCAGGGACTATAAATCCTACTTATCTGCGTCACAGGATGACGCTACCTCTATCTTTCTCTCACGCATGTGATCGAATGTTTGATTTTGATTTTCTCCAGTTTCTCTCTAGTACCCTAGAGCCTCCGAATGCTGGTATGAGCCACGCATGTTGATTCAGTCCCTTCGGACCTTTCTTCCCTTTGAGTAGGATTTCCTAGTTTGTACCCTTGTGCCAATCCCACTTTAAGAGAGGATAATGTATAATCCTTAATCGAGAGTTTTCTCAGGCTCCGGCCTGGGATGTAATTAACCACGGGGGCTTGCGCCCGTGGGAAACTTGGTCCCCACAATCTACTAAACCCCATTCGAGCTCTTACATCGGGTGGGGGAAACCCGTGATTTGGTCATGTATATTACTACCCATCGAGGTGTGTTGGTGAAAGCCTCTATCCTCAATGGTTAGTCGTATGCATGATCCAATCTGTCCCTTCCAATCGACCCGTTCTCGCGGTGTTCTTTCAGAGGTCCACAGGTTTCTGGAGACCACGGTGGGACCAGTTTCTCTCTTCATCTTTGGATCATATATTATCTTTTCTTGTGTGTACTCCGGGATTGGTACTCCTTAGATTAGGTCCGTCCCACTCTTAGTTAGGGTCTCTCCTTAGTTAGGGTTCCTTTCCCTTGGCTAGGGTTTTCTTCCCTACTCTACTCCTTTCCAGCCTAGCAGGCTATTCCGTCCTTTATCCATTCTTATCTATCTTATCAAATCCTTACTCGTCTATTTATTCTTGATTTACATTCTTACTGACCTTTTCACTTTCTTTTCTTGGCAGCAGTGCCATGGCTTCTTTCGCTCCTTCAGTTACTTTTTCCTTTGGTTCGGACGCGCGGGTGACTCTTCCTGAGTCACTGCTCACTAGTCCGCTAGTGGGAGGGATCACTTTTGGTTCCTTCACTGACTCGGCTTTCGTCACCCTTGGCGGGCCGACCCCGGCGGAGGCTGCGGCATTCTCTCCTCTCCAGAAGAGAGGACGCGTAGTCATGCGCCCGTTTGGACGTCCTGCTGCTCGGCGCCCAGTCCGAGCACCACGCCCTTTTCTTGTTCCTGAGCAGTCAGTGCGCCCGGTGGCTAGGCGACCAGTGCCTAGGCCACTTCCTGTTCTAGCGGTCAGGCGACCAGTGCCTGTCGCTCCTGCTGCACAGGTTGCTCCTGCCCCTCAGCGCCGGCAGCCTGCTGTAGTTCCCCCTGTTCGTCCAGTGGTCCGGCGTCCAGTGCCTGCCACTCCTGCAGCACAGGTTGCTCCGGCCCCTCAGCGCCGGCAGCCTGCTGCTACTGTTACTCCCACTGTTCCAGCGGAAGTACCTCGTGTTCGGGTTCCCACTCCCACTTCCACCAGGAAGAGGGGTGCCCAGACCGAGGTGCCTTCGCCTTCCACTGGTCGGGTTTCTGTTTTTGCCCGACTTTCTCACCCTGAGGTTGTTGGGCAGACCCCGACACTTCCAGTTGTTCCTGTTCCCCCTGCCACCCAGGCAGTGGGTTCAGATGTCCCCTCGACCTCCACCTCCGGCCTTGGGAGAAGGGCCAGGAGGAATAGGAACAGGAGACTTCGTTTAGCTGCGTCAGAGACAGAGAGGCAGCGGATGGCGGATGCCATCGTTTACGATGAGATAGTTCAGAGGCAGAGGAGAGTGGCTCCCAGGCAGTGGAGGCCACGTCCAGTTGTTGTTGCGCCTGTTCCAGAGGTGATGGTAGCCCCCGAGTTGGAGGCAGTTCAGGGAGGACGCTTCTCCCCACTGGCGCATAGTGGAGATGAGGAGAATGTTGCCCGTATAGCGGCGGCCCCTCCTGTCGCCACTACTCTACCCCGAGCTAGGTTACCCAGGGACGCTAGTGTCCGAGCCCTCACTCAGAGGATTCGGAACATCGTCCGCTTAGCTCGTGGCAGAGGGCCCGTCAGTCGAGAGGGCTTACTCTGTCAGATTTCTCGGGCTACCTTCCAGTTACGACGACAGACTGCGAGGAGACTCTACAGTTGGCAGAGGGGGCAGACACCCCAGCAGCCTGCAGTTCCAGTAGTTAGGCTGCCAGCCGTGGCTCCTGTAGTAGGACGACGCCCACGTCGTCGAGGACGGAGACAGCAGCGGAGGCCTGCCCAGCCTCAGGTCAGTTCAGAGGTTGCAGTCCTAGAGCAGCCAGTTGCCCGTGCAGCACCCCACCGTAGGAGGTGGGTTTGGAGGCGTCGGCAGGCGGACACCCCTGTCGACCCAGTTGAGCCAGTAGAGGCAGCACCACCATCAGATGCAGAGCAGTTTGGCGATGTAGATGATTTGATGGACGTAGCAGTTCCTTCCGAGACCGAGCCGGTCCCGATGATGTGTGATGAGGATGTTGTACCTACTCTAGATAGATCCCCAGAGCGGGATGAGACACAGCTAGCCCGTAGCCCTCATAGGATTGGTTCTCCTATGAGTCCTTACATAGAGGCCCTCCAACACTCTTTCTTGGAGAACGATGATACACTAGTGGATGAGTCGGAGGATGATATACCAGTTCACCGGGTTTGTGTGATTACCCGTAGAGGTCACTCGGATGAGAGAGAGCCCGAGGACCAGGATGAGCAGGGAGAGCCCGAGGTGGGTGGATCTCCCAGATCAGTTGACACGGATGCTACCGTTCTACACTTGCAGACACAGATGGCGGAAATGGCCAGAGCCATGGCAGCCATGACAGCACAGTTGACAGCTCTGGGGGCGATGCCTCAGGTGACAGGTGTAGCAGCTACCAGTACCTCCAGAGAGCAGCCAGTAGTACCACCTGCTACAGTAGACCCCGTAGGAGTGGACAGGGTCCAGAGAGCAGTCCCAGCACCACCTACGGTACTTCCTTACACTACTTCAGTTCAGAGTCAGCCAGCTCAGATGTCAGCAGGTCAGATCCAGGATTTGATAGCCCATAAGGTAGAGCAGGCGATTTCCTCTAGGAAGACTGGAGAGTCAGTTAGCAAGGGGCGTCCTTACCCAGTAGAGTACGAGCAGGAGCCTTACCCCCCTGGTTTCATCCCTCCTAGGTTCAGAGTTTTTGACGGGTTTGGGAACCCGAGGCAGCATATAGCTCAGTACCGAGCAATATGCTGCAACATAGGAGGGAATGATCCCCTGATGTTGAGATTGTTTGTCAGCAGCTTGGCGGGGGTGGCGTTTGCTTGGTACGCCGACCTCCCCAACGACTCAGTCAGGACTTTTGCAGAGCTGGAGCAGTTGTTTGTGCAGAGGTTTGTCAGTACGGAGCACAGAGTTACAGTGGGAGAGCTAGTGGTGACCAGGCAGCGTCCTAGAGAGAGTCTCACAGATTACATAGTCAGGTGGAGGAATCTCAGTTTGCAGTGCGAGCCACAGTTACAGGAGCAGCATGCAGTTGAGATCTTGTTGAAGAACCTATATGGTCCGATAGCACCATACCTGAAGGGTTTCACCATTAGAACCTTTCAGAAGCTCCTCACCAAGGTCGCCAGCCTACAGGACAGCATACCCGCTGCAGTCCCTCCTAAGGTTGAGAGTCAGCCTTCGCGCAGACCTCAACGACAGGAGTTTTCAGGGGCACCTCCACCTAGGAGAGGAGAGGTTCACAGTACTCAGGGACCATCAGATAAGGGCAAGAAGCCCTTAGTCACTTCAGCACCTCCACAGCAGTCACGCTCAGCTAGTCAGTCTCACTCAGCTAGTCAGCCAGCAGCACAGCCTAGGACCTCCCGTAGGACTCCAGAGAGTCAGCAGTTTCTGCAGGAGAAGCTTAGTAAGGAATATCCCTTCAAAAGGGAGAGTGTGAAGAAGATCTTTAAATTCCTTACTAAGAAGAACATACTCACCTTTCCTAGCAACAATAGAGTGGAGGAAGAGGGTCAGACGGAGCACCCACTCTATTGTCCTTACCACAGATACGTTGGACATGTGTTAGAAGACTATTTTGTCTTCAAAGACAAGGTTAAGAGGTTGATGGCCACAGGACAGATACACCTCCAGGACAGCGATCTAGTGCAGCCCAGGGGCAAGGGTTCTCAGACAGTTCAGATGGTTTCCAGTCCCAGCCACAGTCCCAGTCAGACTGACAGTCAAGGCAGTAGTAGCAGCTTACCCCAATGTTCTGAGGGAGAGTGGCAGTTAGCACTCTCCAAGAAGACCAAGAGGATGATAGACCGTGCAGTTCAGAGTTCAGAGGCAGTTGAGAGGAGGCCACCACAGGCCAAGTCGACAGTTGCCCCTGCAGTTACTACTCCGGCACTTGTACCTTCTTCTTCTTCTCTTTCTGTTGTAGTGCCTACTGAGCACATTTCTTTTTCTTCTGATGTATGTAACAAGAAAATGTATGAAAGAGAAAAGTATGTTGTAACTTCTGAGGGGAAGACAGGGTTCCTTCCAGCACTTACGCTGAAGGACTTTGTTCTCCCTTCATTTGATGAAGAAATAATAGAAGAAGATGATTCTGGCTACTTCTGGTGTTCTTTTCCTACTGCTTTTACTTCTAGTTCTGTTTCTACTTCTACTAGCACTCACTCTTTTACTGTTTTACATGTCTCTTATAATAATTCAAGTGAAGAGTCTGAGTCTGAGTATGAAGATGAACCAGTCTTTATAATACCTGAAGGTGGATGTTACATGAATTTAGAGCATGAGTCCGAGAACCCACTCTCAGTACTTTCCTTAGAACCAAAACCTGCCACCACCACTGAACCAGAGGAATCTCCTGTTGAGGATGACTCAATACAAGAAGTTCATCTGCGTTCAGGAAAGGTTCTTCCACCTAGGTTGGCTAAAAATACAAAAGATAAAAATATCATTACCCAGCAGGATGACTCTATCCCTTCCTCCCAGGAGCAGGCTAAGGAGAAAGGGAAAGGCCCTCAACTGGAAGTTGATTACAATGTGTTGGCTCATCTAAGAAAAATTCCTTCCCTTCTTAGTATCTATGATGCTTTGATGTTGTCACCCGACTTGAGAGAGACACTGGTAAAAGCCCTGCTTGAACCAGAGACCTACCAGGCATTCTTTACTTCTGACCCTGATGATGGGGCATGGCATTTGTACAACATGCCATGCATCACTTTCTCTAGTCGCGACCTCCTGTTAGGGACCACTGAGCACAATCATCCCTTATATGTCACTGCTGAAGTCAATGGTTATGAGTTGAACAGAGTCCTCATAGATCAAGGGGCTTCAGTAAACATACTAACTCATGAAACTTTGAAGAGCCTCTCCCTAGGTCATTTGAAGCTCACTTCCGACAAGATCATGTTGAAAGGCTTCAATGACCAAGGCCAGCGAGCTCTAGGGTCTATCACCATGCCTCTGAAATTTGGAAATTTTCTAACTGAGGCAAAGTTTCATGTGATTGAGTCTGACACTTCATACATGGCTCTCTTAGGAAGGCCTTGGATCCATGAGTATGGAATGGTTCCCTCTACCTTGCACCAGTGTATGAAGTTTCTGAGGAATGATGTTGAGTATACCATTCCTGGAGATACTCAGCCCTTCTCTGTGCATGAGATCTCTATGTATGACGATGCCGAGTACTACGTACCTCGGAAGACTCGTAGAGCTCCACCTACTCAGTCCCTAGTGATACCTGATACTGTTGTACAGGATCCTACGCAGCCACCTGCACAGGGTCCTATACAATCGTCAGTACAGGGTCCATCACAGGTTGGTATTGAGCCAGGTGTTCCCACTGCCCATTCTGATGGAGATCCCTCTCAGCTTGCAGTGAGGCACGACTTTCCCCCTAGTAGAGATAGGGGAGGTAGAGGTAGAGGGAGAGGTAGAGTTGCGGTCCGCGAGCCGCGGAATCAAGACACTCGTACACCTCCTCCCCCTAACCTTTACACTTCTTCTTTGACTGTAGAGTCCGACTCTTCCGACGATGAAATGATCGATATTCTTCAGCGTCCAGTCACTTCACCACCTCCCTATTCCGTAGGCTATGATTCACTACCTACTCTTCGTAGCCATTTGATACCTGAAGGTGGATTTGTTATTGATATTAGCTCAGACGAGGAAGAGGACTTCCGACGTCAGACCACTATCAGACAACCTTCCCCCCATCAGATATGCGGGATAGGAGTTGGGGATTCCAGTCAGAGATCTTCTGACACTCCTGTAGTTGATGACAATGACACAATTTGGGGTAGCCACAACCCCATACCTCGCTTGTACGATTCATTTGGGCCAGCCCGACCTAGGGAATATCCCTCTGTACCCCGTAGTATAGGTGCACCACTGGGTCCTGTGAGACAGGATTTAGAGGAGACCGCAATGGATATAGAGGTCAGGAGTGCCCCTCGTTACTTTTCACCTACTGTAGAGAGTTTTGTTGAGCGGGGTCTCGTTCGTTCCACTTGGCCCGACGAAGAAGCTCTGCAGCAGGCTCGAGTTTGGCGGACCGATTTCCCCCAAGGTCTAGGAGGCGTAGGTTATATGGGGTTAAATCAGTTCAGTAATGCCAACATTCATGTCGTTTCCCACGCCTATCCAGTTGTTTCTCTTGCCGATGAAGAAGACCCGGATAGTGACGATGATAGAATACTCGAGGCTCCACAAGAATTTGAAGATGGCGTCGCTTCTGCCATGGACGAACTGTGTGAGGTAAACTTAGGCACTGAGTCAGATCCTAGACCTATTTTTCATAGTGCTCTACTTTCTGAGTCAGAGGCTCAAGAATACATCGAGCTGCTATCAGAGTTTAGAGACTATTTTGCCTGGAACTACACCGAGATGCCTGGTCTAAATCCAGAGGTAGCAGTCCATAAGTTATCCATTAAGCCTGATGCAGTCCCTGTTAAACAAGCACCTCGTAGGATGAGGTTAGAAATTGAACAACAGGTGATTGCTGAAACCAAGAAGCTTATAGAAGCAGGTTTCATTAGGGAAGAGAAGTACCCCACTTGGCTTGCCAACATTGTTCCAGTCCGGAAGAAGAGTGGACAGATACGAGTCTGTATCGACTTCCGTAATTTGAACAAGGCATGTCCTAAGGATGATTTTCCTCTCCCAATCCCTGAGCTTATGGTAGATATAGCATCATCCCATAGCATCTTCTCATTCATGGATAGTTCATCTGGTTACAATCAGATAAAGATGGACCCCGAGGATGAGAAGTTTACTGCTTTCCGGACACCTATAGGTGTCTTTTGTTACAAGGTGATGCCCTTCGGTCTCAAGAACGCCGGGGCCACCTATCAACGGGCCATGACTGTCATCTTCGATGAGATGATACATGAGCAAGTTGAGTGCTATGTGGATGATTTGGTCGTCAAAAGCAAGGTCCGCAAAGATCACCTCAGAGATCTGCGAATCGTTTTTGAACGCTTGCGCAAATTTGATTTAAAGATGAATTCTTTAAAATGCGCATTTGGAGTCAATGCAGGAAAGTTCTTAGGGTTCGTAGTCCGCTACCGTGGCATTGAAATAGATCCCTCTATGATCAAGGCCATAGTAGATTTAAAACCTCCTAAGAGTCTTACCCAGTTGAGATCCTTTCAAGGTAAACTAGCTTTCCTGCGGAGATTTATCTCCAATCTTTCTGGTAGGTGTCATCCTTTCTCTGCACTAGTGAAGAAGGATGCCCGATTCCATTGGGATGAGAGTTGTCAGGAGGCCTTTGAGAGCATAAAGTGCTACCTGATGAACCCCCCTGTTTTAGCTGCACCTATCCCAGGTAGGCCGTTGATTCTCTACACTACGGCCCTGGATGAGTCCTTAGGTGCATTGTTGGCTCAAGAGAATGAGGAAGGTAAGGAGAATGCCTTGTACTACCTCAGCAGGCGACTAATACCTGCAGAGCTTAAGTACCCAGCGATAGAAAAGCAATGTTTAGCCTTAATCTTCGCGGTACAGAAGCTTAGGCATTATATGCTATCACATAAGATCAATCTGATCTCTCGAGTCAACCCATTGCAGTACCTAATGACCCGTCCGACCCTTTCAGGTCGTCTAGCACGATGGTCTATGATACTACTACAATTTGATATTACTTTTGTTCCTCAGCGGGCCGTCAAAGGACAGGCTCTAGCTGACTTTTTGGCCGATCACCCGATCCCTGCTGATTCCCCACTCAACGATGAGCTACCTGATGAATTCATTATGAGTGTGGAGGAACAGGAGTCCCCTACTTGGGAGTTTTACTTTGACGGTGCGTCATCCGTTAAAGCTTCAAGTCCATATGAAACTCCTACAATTAGGGTAGGATTAGGCCTGATTTTTGTGTCTCCTGATGGTCATACTCTACGGTACTCCTATAGTTTATCAGAACCTCGTACTAATAATGAAGCTGAGTACGAAACTCTAATTTTGGGGTTAGAGTTGGCCATTCAGATGAGTCTTACGCGGGTGAAGATCTTTGGAGACTCCCAACTGATAATCAATCAAATAGCTGGAGTCTACAAAGTACTTAAGCCTGAGCTCATTCCATATCATAATAAAGCAATGGAGCTCCTGAGCTTAATACCAGAAGTAACTTTGGCCAAGGTCCCTAGATCTGAAAATGGAAAAGCAGATGCATTGGCCAAGTTAGCAAAAGAATTAGCTGACCCTACTGGAAATCCAGTGTCTATTATTGTCCAGTATCGTCAAGCTCTGTGTCCCGCGGACTTGTCTACTCCCAATCAGACCCTTGCAGTGTTTGATGTGGATGAGGAGTCAGATTGGAGAGAGCCCTTCATAGAGTATTTGAAACATGGTAGGCTTCCAGATGATAGGTCTCTCGCTGCTCAAATTAGAAAGAGAGCCTTATCATTCGCCTATGTAAATGAAACTTTGTATCGACGCTCTTTTGACCAAATGTGGTTGAGATGTCTCAGTAAAGAAGAGGCTAAAAGAGTCATGAGCGAGATACATGAAGGGCTTTGTGGTGCCCATCAGTCTGGACCTAAAATGAAAGGCAGAATTAAACGCCTTGGCTACTACTGGCCGACTATGATCCACGATTGTATGGAGCACGCTAAGAGATGCCACCAGTGCCAGATTCATGGCACGGTGATTCACCAACCCCCTAATCCGTTGCACCCTACTATTTCTTCTTGGCCATTTGAGGGCTGGGGCACGGATGTGGTGGGTCCTATAGACCCTCCTTCCTCTAAGGGTCATAGGTTCATTTTAGCCGCCACTGATTACTTCTCTAAGTGGGCAGAAGCTGTCCCACTTAAGGAAGTTAAATCAGAAGATGTGATGCGCTTCTTCCGCGATAACGTTGTTTATCGCTTTGGTGTTCCGCGCCGTATAATCTCAGATAACAGTCCGTCCTTTAGGAGCACCAAAATTGCCAGATTTGCCCGCCGCCATAATATTAATTGGCGATACTCGTCAATTTACTACCCTAAAGCCAATGGCTTGGCGGAGGCATTTAATAAGACTCTTGTGCAACTGATAAGAAAAATCCTTGTTGCAAACAAGAGAGAATGGCATGATAAGTTACCTGAAGCATTATGGGCATATAGGACTACCTACCGTACTCCTACCCAGTCCACCCCATATGCTTTAGCTTTTGGGACTGAAGCAGTCCTCCCGTTGGAGGTCGAGCTCCCCTCACTACGTGTAGCAGTTAATTATAATCTATCTGAGGAAGATAATGCCAGACTGAGGTTGGAAGAGCTTGATGGTTTAGATGAGCTTCGCTTACGAGCTTATCAGTGCCTTAAGCTATGCCAGGCCCGAATGACACGGCACTACGAGCGCCTTGTTAGACCCCGTGCCTTTTGAGTAGGTGAGTTAGTTCTTGTTTTGCGTAGGCCTATCATCTCGCACCGTCGGCGAGGTGGTAAGTTTGAGCCTGTTTGGGAAGGCCCCTTCGCTGTAGAGCAAGTTTATGAAGGTGGTGCCTACCTACTTGTTGATGCAAATGGCGTTCACCCGATGCCTGTCATCAACGGACAGTACTTGAAAAAGTACTATGCCTGAGTTTAGTACTTCACAGGGGAGCCTCCCTACCGCCTGTAGATATCCCTCTGTATATGTACCTCCTAAAAGGATTCCTCTTACTTTTTAGCAGTCTGCGTGGCCACGACGATTTGTCCTCTACCACGCGACGTCGCTTAGAAGAGTATGAAGCTATCCTCAGAGGTGATACACCAATACGCCGTAGGGATGTTTTGTACTTTTGTCTGTGCGCACCAATCACGTTGGTGCTATCGCATAGAATTTTTTAGTTTGTTCTCCCCTTTGTAAGGCTTAGTCCCCCAGTTTCACCTGTCGCCCCAGGTGTGGTCTGGGATATCAAAACTAGTAGTTTGAGTCTAGTTTTTGAGAGGCGATACTGGGTCCATACCACCTCATGACAGTCAGAGATGGTGATGAAGACCCACTATCCTAAAATTGAATTTCTTTTTCCTATCAGTCCTAATCTGATAGATGTAGCCCCTAGTCCATTCATATGAGTTGAATGTGATCAAAGATGCTAGAGTCAGGGGTTCAGACTCTTTTTGAGATAGGATACTGGGTCCACACCATCCCACGCTAGATAAATATGGTAGTGTTGATCCTCTATCCTGATGATAATTTTAGTTGTAAATCAATCTCTATACGATTGTGCTCCCCAGTTCATTCTCATGATATGAATGTGGTCTGGGTTATCAAAACCATCCAATACTCTCAATTTAAAAATTCATGTGTGATAAAGGAGGGGAGCTCTTAGTAGAGCAAAACCGGTTGCCCTTGTTGCAGGCGGAACCCGGTAAAACTCTCCAAAAACACAAATTTCCCAGTTTTATTTTTGTGGCGAATATGATCAGGGTTTAAAAAAAAAAAAAAAAAAAAAAAAAAAAAAAGAGGAAGCTCCTAGGAGTACAAAAACCCGGTTGCCCTTGTCGCAAGAGCAACCCGGTAAAACTCTTTAGAAACTCAAATTCCCCAAAAATTTCGCTTTCTCCTCCCTTAAGAGTACTTTGACAATCTCTTCAAGGTTGAGTTCCCACTTAGTTGGTCGATCAGTTTAAATGATTTTGAATGCATTCCTCCGTTAGTGATGTAGTACATTATGTTTTGAGATGTAACTATCACTACCTTTTTGGGCTTAGGTCTTTTTGAGAAAAGATCGCCCCATGCTGCCCTCTTTTGGCAGTCTACCTCCCATTCATGAATTACTCTGAGCTGCCAGAGTAATCATATGAATGTGGCAGTGTTACCCTCACTTCGCACAGGGTCCTACCTGATTAGGGTGGGTGTTACCACTGTGGCCTTATGATAATCATAAATCTCACTCATGATTATCAGATTAGGTGTCAGGTGTACTCCCTTGTCACCTCAGAGTTGTTTTCTTAGATGTGATGTAGTACACCCTCTCTCAGGTGTTAGCATCACATCCTCAGGAGCTCAGGTTTTCCAGTAGAAGATCAGCTCCCTAGTTCCTTTACTCACTCACTTTTAGCATTCGTTCCCTACTCTTAGCTGCCAGAGTAGCCCTACGGATGTTGCTTGGTTGTTTTCACCTCTCGCAGGGTCCTACCCAGTCAGGGTAGGCGCTACCACTGTGACCCTTCTGATGATACTTCACTTCTATACATGATTACCATCTTCAGGTAGTATGTTTGTCTCCTTCACTACCTAGAGCTGCTTCCCTCCTTGTGGTGTAGTATACTTTACCCCGGATACTAACATCACCACTTTGAGAACTTTGATCTTTTAGCAGAAGATCAGTTATACTACTGTTGTCGTGACCCATTTTACCATTCATGTGCTAGGCTCAGTTGTCAGATTAGTCATATGAATGTGTTAAGGTCACTCCTACTTTCCACAGGGTCCCACTAGTTTCTGTGGGTGTCATCACTGTGAGATTTTACTTACTCAGAGTTGTTGCCCTTGGTGGAGAGGATACTTCCTCACTACTTTGATTTTTTTTCTCTCACTTGGTGATATGGGGCGTCGTGCCTTAGGTGCCACCATCACCTCTTTCTTGAGCTTTGATTCTATGATACAGAGTCAGCTCTCCTAGCTACTTTACCATTTCTTTCCCCATTGAGATCCGACTCCTAGCTGCTGGAGAGGACCTTTGGGTATTTTGATACTCTTTCTACCTCTTACAGGGTCCCCATCAGTTAGTATGGGTTCACTACTGTAGCCTCTTTGAGGATTAGTTTTACCAGGCGTAGTCCTGCCTTCTGTAGTTGAGGTCCCCCTCACTACTCAAGTTCTTTTTACTCATTTGGAATGAGATTGCCCCTTTACACACTTTACAACGGGTATATCTCTTCCATCCTTCTGGAGGGATGTCGTTCTGATGTCTTCTCCCCCCTTGTGTAGGGTTAGGGTTCTCTAGGAGATCCTGACAGTATTTGGATACTCATGGCCACGACGATTTGTCCTCTACCATGTGGTTACCAGGTTGCTAGAAAGGGTTCCCTAGGTGGCTCTGCCCTCAAAATTGTCCCATTTACTTACCTCTTTTTCCCTCACATCCCTACACAAATGCGTGTTGGGCTGATGTCGAGGTGACTTTTGACCTTCTATTCTGCTGTTTGAAATGAACAGACAGATAGTTGAGTTTACCTGGTAGAGAGGACCTGACAGAGCACCTGGCAGGTACTCCTCGCCACGCTCTCGTTTGCCCTGTCCTGATCAGGCAGGCATCAGAGCCTGACTCTTTATTCACTCAGTTGAAATGACTGGGTGGGTATTGAGCCCTTCTTCATCTGCAAGACCGCACTGGCTACAGCAGATGTCGAAGCTTACCCGTTGAGTGAGCCCGACAGAGTCCCTGGGAGGCGTAATTCCTCAACGTTTCTTTCTTTTACCTCGGATGCCCTGTAAAAGACTAAGCAGGCTTCCATTTCGTGGTTCTTGAGCTTCTTGCTAAGGTCATGCAGAAGTAGTGGCCACCCCAATCCACTGTTCCGAAAGGAGCAGGAGGGGCGGGATCCTTTTCACCCTCTACCCGCTGTCCAGATGCGGTCAGTCTGGTAGTTGGTTTTACTTTACCGTTGAGTGAGCCCGACAGAGTCCCTGGGAGGCGCAATTCCTCAACAATCCTTTACTTCGGATGTCCTGTAAAAGACTAAGCAGGCTTCCATTTCGTGGTTCATGAGCTTCTTGCTGAGGTCAGGCAGAAGTAGTGGCCACCTCAATCCACTGTTTCGAAAGGAGCAGGAGGGGCGGGATCCTTTTCACCCTCTACCCGCTGTCCAGATGCGGTCAGCATGGTAGTTGGTTTTACTTTACCGTTGAGTGAGCCCGACAGAGTCCCTGGGAGGCGCAATTCCTCAACACCCCTTTACTCGGATGTCCTGTAAAAGACTACGCAGGCTTCCATTTCGTGTCTTCTTTACTTTTGCTGAGGTCAGGCAGAGGTATTGAGTCACCCCAATCCACTGTTCCGAAAGGATCAGGAGGGGCGGGATCCTTTTCACTTTCCACCCCGCTGTCTAGATACAGTCAGGCGGGTAGCTTGTTTTACTTGGTAGAGAGGGCCTGACAGAGCACCTGGCAGGAACTCCTCGCCTCTTTTCCTGAGTGTCCTGTTCTGATCAAATAGGCACTAGATTTTTGTGACTCTTTTTGTTTGCTGTCTTGAGTTGATCAGACAGATACTGAGTCACCCCGATCCACTGTCCTGAAATAGGCAGGAGGAGATGGGACCCCCTTTCACCTGCTACTCTGCTGATTCGATATAGTCAGACAGATAGTTTGTGTGTTTTTGCTACTTTACTTTTGATTCTCTTTTCTGCTTTGCCCTCGCTATAGGGCAAGCCTATAGGAGAATCCCTTTACCTCATTTTCACCTTTTTAGGTGATCTTTACCACTTGTTCTATCCTTGGCTCTACCCTCATCGAAGAGTAAGGCCAGGAGAAGACCTTACTACCAGTTCACCATTTTGGTGATTCTGGACTTATGCACTGCTGCTCTTTCTCCTTTCCTAGGCTCTGCCCTCGCTGTAGGATAAGGCCAGGAGAAGAGTTTTCTACCTTTCTTTCACCTTTTTGGTACCCTTACACTCTCATACTTTTCACTCTACCTTTCTGTGGCTTAGTCGGTCAACGCCAACACGAGCGGTTCACCAGTTGTTCGCCACTCCTGTTGGGAGTCCGTTTGTTGACCTCGATTTTGCCTAGACCCGGACCTAGAGAGTTGACTTGGTCAAATTGACCAAGCCAGACCCTATGGCCCTCCCCACTGGGTTCAGTGGGTCGAGTCGAGTCTGTCGAGCCTGAGCCTGGACCCCGGGTCAACCCGATTGACCAGGTCAACCAAGGTTGACCACTTAGCCCATTTAAAGCCCAAATCGATTTAAATCCAAACTAAATCTCCTCATGGCTCGATCCTCACTCCCCATTGATCTAAATGACTGATTTGACCAAGTCAAACGTTGACTTGGTCAAATCGAGTCATAAATAGGTCATAAACACCTATTTGGGAGGAATTAATGGTCATTTAATGGAATTTAAAGCCTCCATTCGTTTTGAATTGCAACCCACGTCCTAAAACCGCCCCTTTTCCCTCCTAATTCAATCTTGATGCAATCCTAACCGTCCCCCTTAGGTCTAGGAGTTTAAATAGGAGTTTGAGAGAAGAATGAAGGATCCTTTTTCAAAATTCTTGAGCCCTAGCCTCCCAAAGCCCGAGAACTTTCGTGTGAGAGTTCCTTGGACTTTCCCTCACCTCCCTCGACCAAATCCCGGCGCTTAGACCTCGCCGGCGGCGATCCTCCGGCGAACCCGAGACGAAATCCCTTCCAAGGCTTCATCCCGTCGATCGAGCGTGTGTTGGATCTCGACGTCAACTAGGAAGTTGTTCCTGGAGAGTCCACGAGTCCAACGAGCCCAAGATCTCCCGAATCCACCGTGTGGATTGAGGTATATCTCAAACCCTAGTTAGATCACACAAAGTTATTTAGCTTTCTATAGGGTGCATATTTTTCTGTAAAATTTACTCCCCAATGATGCTCTTCGTATGTAGATCTCAGATCTAAAATTTCATCAAATTCTTTCGTCTGGTTCGCGAGAACAAGACGAAACATGCCTTTGGCCACCGGTTCGCCCTAACGCCCATATACGTTTGATTTCAACCGTTGATCGTCTGATCAACGGCCGGCAGGCCGTCGTTCCGCGGTTCCCTTCAGACCGCGGAAAGGAGCCCGTGGTTTCGGCTTCGGTCCGGCGTCATCGTGACCGTCGGGTTGAACCGCGGTTGGATCAACGTCCTTGATCCACTGTCCACGTGGATTAGTGGATGGCCGTGCGACAATCATTGCCGCAGTCATTGCGGCAATGATTGCTGCTGTGACAATCATTGCGCAGACCGCGCGGGCGAACCCTGAGCCGCCACGTGTCCGGTGCGGGTCCCGCCGCCAATTTTTGAATAAAATTAATTTTTTTAAATTTGTTTTAACTCAGATTTCTTTAAAATTTCGCCAAAAATTCATTTTTCGTCCGTTTTTCGCGTGCAATATCTCATTTTGCTCGTATTCTCGAGCCCTTTATTTTAAAATTATTTTAATTTAAAAATGTTAGGTATATTTTAGATCATTTAAAAAACAGTGAAAATATATATATTTTTAAGGTTATTTAAATTCTTTTATATATATATATATATATATATATACAATTATTATTATATTATTATATAATTATGATAATTTATCACAATAACTATAACTTTAAAATATTAGTTTATTGTTTATTTTATTATTATTATTATTATTATTATTATTATTATTATTATTATTATTATTATCAGTATTATTATTTTCAATATATTTATTTAAATGTAAAAAGTGTATTTTTTTTTATCATTAAATATTATTTGAATTATTTTAATTAGTTAAATCATTAAAAATATTCATACTATTATATACTCCTAAATCAATTTGAATTTCAGAGATTTTTGTATTATTATTTTATTCTATTCTAATAATTATTTTTATTTATGATTATTTTGAATTATTTTAAAATACCCTTTTGATTAATGTAAACTTTGAAAGTCTATAACTTCATCACTTTTAATCCGATTTTTGCGCACAACGTCTTGTTTTGAACGTATTTTGATTCTGCACATCCTAGAGTTTGCATTGCACAAATATTTTTAGTATTTCTTTGTTTATTTTGAAAACAGCAAACTGTATTATTTTCAAATATTATTTTTATTATACTTAAACTTCGAAATTACATAACTTTGTCGTTTTAAGTCCGCTGTCGACGCACAGCACCTTGTTTTGTATGTACTCTGAATTCTGCATATTTTAAAACTATTTTCAGATGAGAATTTTTTCTGCATTTGCTGTCATTTCAAAAACAGTGAAACTGCACTATTTTAAAATATTATTTTATTGTATTTGAACTTGCAAATTTCGTATCTTCGCCGTTTTAAGTCGGATTTCGATGTGCGACCCCTCGTTCTTTTCAGAAAGACGAGCCTTATGTTTTGAAACCATTTCCAGCCTCTGATTTTGGCTATGCGAATAGATTTCTGTTTCGATCCAATTATTTGGGGATTTTGATATTTATATTTTAATATAACAACTATTTTCAGGATACAAACTACTTTCAAATCGCTTGAGACTTCGTTAGGGTAGCCAGTGGGTCTCCCTTATATGTATTTATCATGAATTGATCTATTTTTTTTTTAATCATGCTATTTTCCAAAAGTTCATATATTTGTAAGTATTTTAAAATATTTTAAAATTACTTATGTATTAAATCCCTTAACCTTGGGAGATCCACTACTTGTGAAATTTTAGGCATGGATTCTGGATATGAAGAGCAAATCATGGGGGAGTGGGTTAGTGAATGGTTGAGTCCCAATCATTCACTAATCCTTTCTTTAGGTATCTTTCTTTTTTTTTTATTTTTCATAGATTGCATGTATAGGATTGCACCACCACCACTTAGTCTAGGCTCTCCTAGATTTAAGGACATGGCGTGTTTATTTTGTTTATGTACTCCATGCATTTATTATCCCGAGGGTTAGTGTAAACATCACTTTAAACTCCTACAACGTAGTGACACCCTAAGGACAAAAATTAAGGACCTGTCTAGCGAACTTAGAAGTTTTCTAGGAGCTAGGATAGATCCCAGAATGACATGAAAACTTCAACATTTAAACTTAGTGATATCATAAACCTCCCTGAATTTTCTAGGAATTTTTTAGGGCTTGTTAGATCCCTTAATTAACCAACCCTAATTAACCTGCTAAATAGGGCCCCAAGACATTCAGAAAAATGCAATAATTACATGTTAGGTCAGAAAATTACCTATAATACTTCAAACTGACCAGAATATGACCCTTGACCTTAGATAAATAGGGCTCCCTAGTTTGACTTCAGGTTGACCCACAATTTGACCATAGGTGGAAATTACCTTTTTGCCCCTAATAAATTATTAAAAATTATTAAAAATCCCAAATTTTCTCCAAATACTTGGGATCACTTTCTCAGGTCATCCCTGACTTTTGGGAGTGATTCCAATCAGTTTGGAGCTCATTTGGATCAAAATAGTAAAAAAGGGCCCTTTCCTAGTTAATTTAGAAAATTCCCTTAAATACCCTATTTTTAGAAATTCATAACTAATTGTAGAAAATTCCAAATTAGGTAAACTCACTTGCATTAGACTCCAATTAGGGCCTAGTATTTATTGAAAATCTTAAGTTTCCAGAAAATGGCCTAGATTAGAAAGTCAACTTTATGGTCAACCCCAGCCTATAGTCTAGGGCCCGAAACTTAGAAAATTCATAACTTTGGATAGGAAGCTCCGATTTCAGTCTACTACCTGTCTAACTACTCGTATTAAGGTCTAGTATTTTCCTAAGGTGATAGGAGACCCAGAATTAGCCTTTTTCCTATAGTGACTTTTTGGACCCTTAGTCTAGTTCCTAGGAGGACCTAGAACTTTCCAAAATTGGCTAATACAATTCAAACTTCAAATATGAATACCCTTAGTTCTTAAAACTGATCAACAAATAAAAATAATCAAAATGAATCTAATTCACTAATATTTGAATTTCAATTAAAACATCCTTTTTAGACCCCCAACATACCTGAACTCTATATAATTTCAACTAACTATCCCACTTAGGATCTATCCAAACCACACTAGCCTTACACACACATAGAATGGTTTGCTAGGACACCACTTCTAGATCTAGGTTAGGCTGCTGGGTTTTATTTTTGCTGTGTGCCGGAGCTTTTCGTAGTTTTCACTGCATGCTGTTTGAAAATTGAATTGCTGTGTTTGCTTACTTTTCTTGCACTCTGTGATGTGATGGGCGCTATATTTACCCCTTGGTTAGGAACGTCATATATATGTATATACTGTTCTTCTATGCAGGTGGCCATGCTCAAGCTAAGAAAAGGGGGGCACCGTTATGATTTCTAATGTTTGTTTTAAGCAGGTGCTTGCTCAGCCCCCCTGATATAATGAGGGCTAAAATTATTAAATAATTATAATTGCTACAGATGGAGCTGCTTAGCCCTCAGAGCATGGCTTGGCACAGGGTCAATGGTGTTAGCATTTTTTTTTATATATATATATGAACTGCTTGGGATTTTTATTAGGATAACCATGCAGATCCTTTTAGATTTTTCTGATTTTCAATTAATGTAAATTTGTATGTAATAATCGTTAAGAGTTGTGAAAACAACCTTTGAGTTGGGATATTATTATCCAGCTTGAATTCTAAAAGAGGAAGGCATCCCTAAGGGGAGAGTCTTCTTCTATTTGGAAGATCGAGCTGGATGGCTTTAGATATCCAAAGAGAAAAAGCAATACCCCTACTGGGGGAATTGTCTCTTCGTTTGGATATTCAAGCCACGACGAATCCAAGGAGTCCAAGGAGGAGTGATCCAAGGAGTCCAAGGAGAGGATACCTAGGAGATTGAAGATATTGAAGATTGAAGACCCAATATCCCACTCAAAGTTGTTGGCGTCTGTCATAGGCTTAGAAATCCGGGTTGTTGGCAGTGGTGCCCGGCCACTTTACTTTTCTGCATACCCTGGGTTGTATTTAAAGGGCAGTTGGCCTATGGACATTTACTTGATTAGTTGGATTTATATTGATGTGTTTACCTGATTGCGCAGTAGAATTACCTGCTTTTTCTAGGTTTCTTTCTTACATGCCGCTCTTGTTTTCGCCTGGATTCCGTTAGGCTCTCTAAGGACTAAAAATTCTTCTACTCATAACTAACTCCTAAAAGTTTAGGTTTTAAATAACATAGAAACTTAACGAACCTAGGGAACTGCCGGAACCGTCTGGGGTCGCATGCATATTACTGCATCTTCTCTCTCCTTCTAATAAGACATCTCCCTGCCTGCGGGTAGAGTCCGGATAATCTGGCCTATGAGGATGAAGTGCCGGACCTAGGGAGACTCAGTCTTTTCTAAAAATTATTTTATATTAAGTCTGTTTTTAAAATCCAAAGCATTCATGAGCTGACATTTCAACTAGCATGCATTGCATTAGTAACCTACTAATTAAGATTTAATTACATTAGCTAGGGGCATTCACCCAATATAAGTCCAGGACCACTTAGGAAATTCTCTAGATGTCGGTCCTACTTCCAATAACTGTACCACCCACCTATCTTTCATAACTGACTTAATTGCATGGTTTTAAAGCGACTAGGTGGTTAGCTGGCTCCCCCAATCCAGGCCGGGATAAGTCTAGATCTTTGCATTGCATTAGCTAGGACACTGGTCTTAGTGTGTGTCGAACACTAAGTCCAAACTAGATTTAAGATTCGAGGCTACTACATTCGGTCTCGTAGTATGCCTTAAATAGTAGGTAGGTCCCTTCCTTTCAGGGACTATAAATCCTACTTATCTGCGTCACAGGATGACGCTACCTCTATCTTTCTCTCACGCATGTGATCGAATGTTTGATTTTGATTTTCTCCAGTTTCTCTCTAGTACCCTAGAGCCTCCGAATGCTGGTATAAGCCACGCATGTTGATTCAGTCCCTTCGGACCTTTCTTCCCTTTGAGTAGGATTTCCTAGTTTGTACCCTTGTGCCAATCCCACTTTAAGAGAGGATAATGTATAATCCTTAATCGAGAGTTTTCTCAGGCTCCGGCCTGGGATGTAATTAACCACGGGGGCTTGCGCCCGTGGGAAACTTGGTCCCCACAATCTACTAAACCCCATTCGAGCTCTTACATCGGGTGGGGGAAACCCGTGATTTGGTCATGTATATTACTACCCATCGAGGTGTGTTGGTGAAAGCCTCTATCCTCAATGGTTAGTCGTATGCATGATCCAATCTGTCCCTTCCAATCGACCCATTCTCGCGGTGCTCTTTCGGAGGTCCACAGGCAACAGTTTATGGGAGTAGATGTTGAGTGGAGAGGAGGGATCTTTGGAGTTTACTTGAGAAGAACATGGATGGGTCTAGTCCTTCTTTAGTTGGGAGAGACTTTAATTGTATTCTTAAGAAGGAAGAGAAGAAGGGTGGGAAGAGATTAATCTTCTCTAGGGGGTCTAGAGAGATAAAAAGTTTTATGACTAACTCTGATTTTTATGATGCAGGTTTTATTGGACCAAGTTTCACTTGGTGTAATAATAAAGATGGTTCCTCAAGGATTTGGGAGAGGCTTTATAGATGCTTGGTGAATTTTGTTGAGTCCAGTAATTAGGTTGTTAAGCCTAAGTAAATATCCCACGGCTACCAAGAGGGGGGTGAATTGGTAGTTTAAAAAATTTTAAACCCTCTTTAAAGATTAAGTTGAACCGAAATAAAATTTTCTTTTAAAGTTTGTAGAAAAATATTTTTCAAGCAGAGAGTTGTTAAAACTGAAATTTAAAGTGCGGAAACGTAAAAACAATAAAGTAAATGACACCAGATTTATAGTGGTTCGGTCTATAACCAGACCTACATCCACTCCTCAGAGGCACCCTCTGAGTATTGCACTAAAACCAATAGTGACTCTCCTTTAGCACCCACAGCAAAGTGGAGAAGCCTTTACAACACACTCTTTTCACCACTACCCAGTGCGGCAGAGAACCGTTGTCCTTTTACACAATCCACAGTGCTGGCAGAGAACCGTCATCCTTTTACACTCTCCTAGTGTGGGCAGAGAACCCTACGGCTGTTCACACTCTCCAGGTGTAGGCAGAGAACCTTTCTGCTGTTCATACTCTCCAAGTGTAGGTAGAGAACCGTCGTCCTTTTACACTCTCCAAGTGTAGGCAGAGAACCCTTCGGTTGTTCATACTCTCCAAGTGTCGGTAGAGAACCGGATCTCCTTGACTGATCTTCTCACAAGAATCTAGAAAGAAGAAGGAAAAGAGTGAAGAAATCCAATTTCACAAGTAGAGACTCTTACCTTTGTAATCCAAGTGAAGCTTTCTCGCTCCAGTGGTAGGAATCCTCCATTGAATGCTCTCTTCCACTCTCTCCTTGGCTATTCTCTCAAGAGGCACGAAGATCAAATGACAAAAAGATTAGGTGGTAGTCTAATTTGGACTATTTATATAAAAGACAAGAAAAACCGCCCAAAAACTGCAAGTTTCCAATTCTGTACGCAGTGGATCGTCCTGTACGATTATGGATCGTCCGGGACAATTTTACTTAAACGATCTGAAACGACCCTATTTGAATATGTGTACGAAATGACTTCATACAGATGATCATCCTGTATGAACTAAGTTTGTCCAGTACAAACTGTTATTACTAGGTCGGTTCTAGAAACTGCTGAAAACTGTTCTAAGTCGGTTAATCGTTTGGACGAGAATATGTTCGTCTGGACGAAAATTTTCCAGAGACCCGATTGTCCTGGACGATTATTTATTTCGTCTGGACAAAAATATTTCAGAGGACCAATCACCACGGACGATAATTTATTTTCGTATGGACGAAAATTTTCCAGAGACCAGATCGTCCTGGACGATATTTAATTTTGTTTGGACGAAAATTTTCCAGAGCACCGGTCGCCTCGTACGATAATAAAATTCATCTGGATGCAAATTTTACAGAGAACCAATCGTCCGGGATGACAATTAATTTCTTCCTGGATGAATAGGACTTAGAAAATTTTTTTCGAGCAAGTTCCTATTCGTTCCATGGCTCTATAGGAGATAACTAACGGATCGTCTAGTACGATAAAATATCATCCATTACGATCAGTATAAAATTTTATGATCTCCTTATGTGTGTGTGTAAGTTTTTTTATTCACTCAATTACAATCACTCCCTTTCAAAATTTAATTCAAAGAAAAAATGCAAACTTCAAATTAACAAAATATCTCATGTTGAATTTGATTTGAAGTTATCGTAGTCTGGAGTCTTATTTTCCTGAAAATGTTAGTACACACAAGAGCAAATGAAAATCTTCTAAAATTGTTAGGAGATAACTACACATTTTAACAATAATGTTTGGAATCATCAAAACTACATAAGTTGCAAAAAAATGTAAAGCGCAATTATTCTAACAATCTCCCCCTTTTTGATGATGGCAAAACAATTATTGTTTGTATGGTTTCAAGTTAAACAAATCTCCTATCTCCTAAACTCCCCCTGAATTGATAAATACATTAAAATAAGGAGGCATAAAGAACAATATTTTTGTTTTTCAAAAATTTTAACACAAACAACCACAAAGTCAAAAACTTGCAAACAGAATAATCAAAACAGAAAACACAATAATTTCTCTCCCTTTTTGACAGCAACAAAAAGTGAAGAAGAAATAGACAAGGAATATAAGTAATTATATGAAATTCATTTTAAAATTTAATCTAAATGGTGATTGACATAGGGTATGCAATTTTAAACTAAAAATATTAGGTCAATCATAGAAATTCATAAAATTTAAGAAGTGATATAATATTGTAAGTAAGAAGAATTTATCAAAGACATGATTCAATTTAGACATTTGACTATAGAAAATCATTACAAGAGATTTGTATAAAAATTCTATATTTTAAAGTTCAATAGAATATAAATGAACATAAGATCAATTTGAATTAAGAGATTGAATGAATTTGGAAAGAAGAGAATTATCACATGTGGCGCTTTGCGCATCTTTTTCAAAATTTTGGGACACATTTTTGTGCATTTATTCTTGGTTGGGCTTATTTTGTGCCTCTTTTTCACTTTGCAAATCTTTGCGAATTCCTTTTGATTTTTGTACATTTTGTACAATGTTTAAGAGTAATTGAGACCAATTCTTTCCAAAATCTATAATCTAAAATTTCAAATATTTCTAAGTGCATAAATATCACTTGAGCATAGAAATACAAAATAAGAAAACATCTAAATTGCAATAGTAATATTAACTTTTATGTAGTCTAAATGAATAGACATGAATTTAAAAGTTCTAATTACAACAAGTTATAAACAACTTATAAATTTAGAAAGACTAGATTTTCTAATATAGATAATCTCAAATTACAATCTAATTTAAGCACTATGAAGATTAAATAATACTAATAAAATTCAGAAACATTAACCACATTCCAAAAACAAATCAAATTTGAAAAAAACATAACAACTTCCATTGATATTAATGAACGGATTACATAATATCTAAAAAACAAGAAGAAAATACTTTGAACTTAAAAAGAAAAACCAACATAAACACAAACACTTAACAATTAAACAGACACAATAAAAACATAAAAAACAAATACAACAGACACACAGAAAATCATTTCTACTGTTCTGGAAGAGGAGGAGGAATGCCGCCAAAAAGGTTGAAGTAGGAGGCCATGACACATGTTCGTCTGGACGAACGAAAACTTCGTACAAACGAAGTCCATATTAATAATTGTCTTATCCACTCAACCGCTCCATTCAATCATCCCGACGTTTGAGAGAAAAAAAAATATTTTCATCCTGGACGATCGTCCGATCGTACAGACGATCTAATTAAAAACTGCTCTCAAAACGGTTAAAATTCGCACAAACTGTTCTTTCACATATCGTCCCGTACGAAATCATATTAGTCCCGGACGATTTCCTCCAATTTTTTTTTATTTCGATTTTTAAATTAAGAAAATCAAACAAAATATTCAAAAACACAGAAAACATAAAACAAAACCATGGATCTAAAAATAATTCATTCAAAATACAAAAAATCTCACAAAATTAAAAACAAAACACAACAAATATCAATGTTGCAAAGACATTTTGTTTAAGCATTCAAATCAATAACACCAAGCCTTGTTCTTAAAGTACTGAAAGTATCAAAGGCTAAAGGTTTTGTAAAAATATCTGCAAGTTGATTTTCAGTTGAAACATGTATGAGTTCAATTTCTCCTTTGGATACATGATCCCTTATGAAATGATGTCTTATATCAATGTGTTTGGTTCTAGAATGTTGAATAGGATTTTTGGAAATGCAAATAGCACTAGTATTGTCACAATAAATTGGAATAGTGACTATAGTTAATCCTAAATTAATCAACTGTTGTTTTAACCAAAGTACTTGTGCCACACAACTTCCTAATGCAAAGTATTCTGCTTCTGCAGTAGATAGTGCCACTGAATTTTGTTTTCTACTAGACCATGAAACTAATGAATTTCTAATGAATTGACATGTTCCAGAAGTGCTTTTCCTATCCACTCTACAGCCTGCAAAGTCAGAATCTGAGTAACCAATAATTTCAAATGAAGAGCTAAACTTAGGATACCAAATCCCTAAGTTTTGAGTTCCTAGTAGATATCTTAAAATCCTTTTCGCTGCTGTCAAATGAGATTCTTTTGGATCTGATTGAAATCTAGCACATAAGCAAACACTGAACATAATATCTGGTCAGCTAGCAGTCAAGTAAAGTAAAGATCCAATTATCCCTCTAAATTTCTTTTGATCAACAGATTTTCCCTTAAGGTCCTTATCCAACTGAACTGAAGAACTCATTGGTGTACTAACAGGTTTAGCATTGTCCATTTCATATTTTTTGAGGATGTCCTTAATATATTTAGTTTGACTAAGAAAAGTACCTTCCTCAAGTTGCTTAATGCTAAATCCTAGAAAGTAATTTAAATCTCCCATTAGACTCATTTCAAATTCACTACTCACTGTTTTAGAAAAATCATCACAAAGATGTTTATTTGAAGATCCAAAGATGATGTCATCCACATAAATTTGAACAATAAGTATATCCTTTCCAATTTACCTTAAAAAGAGAGTTGTATCCACACTTCCTTTTTCAAAAGATCTTTCAAGTAGGAAGGTGCTCAACCTCTCATACCAAGCCCTAGGTGCCTGTTTCAATCCATATAATGCCTTTTTTAACTTGAAAACATGATTTGGAAATTTAGAATTTTCAAAACCTGGAGGTTGTTCTACAAAAACATCTTCCTCAATTACCCCATTTAAAAAGGCACTTTTGACATCCATTTGAAACAATTTAAAACCTTTAAAACAGGCAAAGGCTAGTAAAACCCTTATTGCTTCAAGTCTAGCTACAGGGGCAAAAGTTTCCTCAAAATCAATTCCTTCAATTTGATTATACCCCTTAGCTACTAATCTAGCCTTATTTCTAATGACTAATCCTGAGTCATTCATTTTATTTTTGAACACCCACTTGGTTCCAACAACACTTTGATCTTTTGGCCTTGTAGTTAGTTCCCAAACTTTATTTCTTACAAATTGATTTAACTTTTCTTGCATGGCCAATATACAAAATTCATCAGAAAGTGCTTGATCAAAGTTAGTGGGTTCAATAGTTGAAATAAAGGCTGAATGATTGACTTCCTTATTTAATCCACGTGTAGTTCTAACACCCTCACTTGGTTCACCTATAATCAATTCTTTTGGGTGGTTTTTAGAAAATCTCAAATCTCTAGGCAAAGGGTCTTCTCTTTCTAAATTTTCTTCCACATTTTCTTCCAAATTTAATCTATCAATCTTTTGGGAGTTTTCTTCAATTTCTTTTTCAACAACATTTGGCTCTTCCATGTTTTCATTTTCATCAAATACAACATGTGTGGTTTCTTCAATGACTAAAGTTCTTTTGTTGAATACTCTATAAGATTTTCCAACACTTGAATATCCAACAAAAATTCCTTCATCTGATTTTGGATCAAATTTTTCTAAGGCAGATTTTCCATTATTATGTATGAACACCTTGCAACCAAATACATGCAAATGAGACAAATTTGGTGTTTTACCTTTTAGTAACTCATAGGGTGCTTTATTCAAATTTGATCTCACATTTACCCTATTCAGAATATAGCATCCAGTGCTAACCGCCTCAGCCCAAAAATATCTAGGAAGCGAGTATTCTGCTAACATTGCTCGGGCGGCTTCTATTAATGTTATATTCTTTCTTTCAACTACTCCATTTTGTTGAGGAGTTCTAGGTGCAGAAAAATTGTGATCAATCCCTTTTTCTTTACAGAAATTTTCAAATCTTTCATTTTCAAATTCTCCACCATGATCACTTTGTATAGAAATTATTTCACATCCTAGTTTTCTTTGTATCCAAGTTGAAAAATTTCTGAATTCCTCAAATGATTCACTCTTATGAAAAAGAAATTTAACCCAGGTGAATCTTGAAAAATCATCTACTATAACAAATCCATATACCTTTCCTCCTAGACTTACAGTGCCTACAGGTCCAAAAAGATCCATGTGTAGAATTTCTAAAGGTTTACTGGTGCTAAGATCTTTATTGGACTTAAAAGAGGACTTCACTTGTTTTCCTAATTGACATGCATCACATAGATGGTCCTTGGTAAAGTTTAGTTTAGGTATACCTCTCACCAAATTCTTTTGGATAATTCTTCTAAGATTTTTCATACTAGAATGACAAAGTCTCCTATGCCAAAGGCATGATTCATCAGAAACAGTTTTCAAACAAAAAGCAGTAGGAGATTGAATACAATTTAAATCTAGCATGTAGACATTGTTTACCCTTTTTCCATTTAAAATAATTTTCCCATTTAGGCTAATTATGCAGCTAGTAGGTAAAAATTTTACATTATAGCCCTTATCACATAGCTGACTTATACTAAGCAAATTATGTTTTAAGCCTTCAACTAGTAACACATTGTCTATGAAAACGTTTTTCAAATTTCCAATCATACCTGATCCAACCACTTTCTTTGTGGTATTATCTCCAAGTGCAACCTTGCCTCCACTCCTGACTTCCAGCGTTATGAATTGAGCAGTATCTCCAGTCATGTGCTTTGAACATCCGCTGTCCAGGTACCATATACTCTCACAAGGTCTTCTGTGAGAGTATTCCTGCAAAATTCTCAAATGTTAGACCTGAGAACCCAAACTAGTTTTGGTTCACCTTTATGAAATTTATAATCAGATGCATGTATGATATGTCTAGGTTTATGCATCTTAGTTCTCCACATCAAATTAGTTTTCATCTTTAAAGTGCAGGTGTGAGATATATGTCCCAAAAATCCATAATTATTACATTTAACATTAGGAAAAATATTCCTATATTTTCTTTCATATGATTGTCTTCTAAGGGATTTCATGAATTTAGGATAATATTTATGATTTGTAAAATCTTCAAGTTTAGGGGGGTTCCTATTATCCTCGAGAGCTCTTATAGTGAGTTTGTAAAATGAATTCATATCCTCCAAGATTCGATTGGTATAATTGATTCTATATGTCTTGCTCTCAGATTCATCCTTAAAATTCTTAAATTCTTTTTCAAGTTCAGCATAGGATGATTTTAAATTCTCAAAATTTTTATTCAAGTCATCATATTCATCAAGTAGTTTCATGTGGTTGTTATCAATTAAAGCATGATCTTTTCTAAGGATTTTGTGTTCCTTATTAAGCTCTTCCAATTATAAAACTATACTAGCATGCATCTTTTTCATTTTCATATATGCATCATGCATGTGTTCAGAAACTTCAAACAATTCATTATAGGTTAAATCACATACCTCTTCTTGATCTGATTGTTCAGCATTATCTGCCATCAAGCAAAGGTTGGTGACTTCTTCTTCTTTTTCAGTCTCAGATGAGTCTGAAGCTGAGTCCGCCCAAAAGCTTTTTGAAACTTCTTCTTGCCCTTCTTTACCATTGGTTTCTCCTCTACCTTCTCCTTGTTAGGAGTGGCTTTGAGTTTTGGAAAATCAGTCTTTATATGACCTGATTTCCTGCATTCATAACAAATCACTTCATTAGAAACCTTGTTATTTCTGTTATACTTACCTCTATTCCATTGCTGACATCTCTTCTACTTCTATTCCATTGCTGACGTCTCTTCTGCTTCCTCTTTAAAAAGCTTCTGAATTGTCTAGTCATCAGTGCAATATCGTCTTCATCCTCAGGTTGTGAGTGTTCACTTTCGGACTCTTCCACATTTAGTGCAATATTCTTGTCCTTTCTCGGTTCACCTGCATCAATCTTTCTTTGACTTACTCCTTGCTTGTAAGCAATGAGTGAACCAAGAAGATTGTCAATGAAATAAATATTCAGATCTTTAGACTCTGTAATTACAGTAATTTTAGCATCGTATATAGTAGGTAAACAACAAAGAATCTTATTGACCATTTCAGCATTAGTTAATTCCCTACCAAGTGCATGCAAAGAGGTGACAATTTGAGTGAATCTTGTGTACATGTCTGAAATAGATTCATTAGGTTTCATGCGAAATAATTCGTAGTCATGTAACAAGATATTGAGTCTTGATTGCTTAACCTCATTTGTCCCTTCATAAGTTATACAAAGTCTATCCCATATGTCCTTTCCGCTTTTACAAGTGGAAACTCGCATGTAGTCTTCAGATTTTAAAGCACAAAAGAAGCTATTTAAACATTTCGCATTTAATTGTGCTAAGTCACGTTCTTCAATAGTCCAATCTGCATAGGGTGTTTCTACCCTAATTCCATCAACTAATCTAGTTGGTTTTGAGTAACCTTCCTGGACTAGCATCCACATGCGATAATCAAGTGACTATAAGAAAGTAAACATGCGTGTTTTCCAAAAATCAAAAGGAATATTGTCAAACAGTGGAGGTCTAGTGATAGAGTAACCCTCAAGTGTGTTTCAGTTTCCAAATGTAGCCATCTACGTTAATCAAAAAGTAGTTCAAACTTATGATTTTGAAACAATGCTCTGATACCACTTGTTGAGTCTAAAAATTAGGTTGTTAAGCCTAAGTAAATGTCCCACGGCTACCAAGAGGGGGGTGAATTGGTAGTTTAAAAAATTTTAAACCCTCTTTAAAGATTAAGTTGAACCGAAATAAAATTTTCTTTTAAAGTTTGTAGAAAAATATTTTTCAACCACAGAGTTGTTAAAACTGAAATTTAAAGTGCGAAAACGTAAAAACAATAAAGTAAATGACACCAGATTTATAGTGATTCGGTCTATAACCAGACCTACATCCACTCCTCAGGGGCACTCTCTGAGTATTGCACTAAAACCAATAGTGACTCTCCTTTAGCACCCACAGCAAGGCGGAGAAGCCTTTACAACACACTCTTTTCACCACTACCCGGTGCGGCAGAGAACCGTCGTCCTTTTACACAATCCACAAAGCTGGCAGAGAACCGTCATCCTTTTACACTCTCCTAGTGTGGGCAGAGAACCCTACGGCTGTTCACACTCTTCAGGTGTAGGCAGAGAACCTTTCTGCTGTTCACACTCTCCAAGTGTAGGAAGAGAACCGTCATCCTTTTACACTCTCCTAGTGTAGGCAGAGAACCCTTCGGCTGTTCACACTCTCCAAGTGTCGGTAGAGAACCGGATCTCCTTGACTGATATTCTCACAAGAATCTAGAAGGAAGAAGGAAAAGAGTGAAGAAATCCAATTTCACAAGTAGAGACTCTTACCTTTGTAATCCAAGTGAAGCTTTCTCGCTCCAGTGGTAGGAATCCTTCTTTGAATGCTCTCTTCCACTCTCTCCTTGGCTATTCTCTCAAGAGGCACGAAGATCAAATGACAAAAAGATTGGGTGGCAGTCTAATTTGGTTTATTTATATAAAAGACAAGAAAAACCGCCCAAAAACTGCAAGTTTCCAATTCTGTACGCAGTGGATCGTCCTGTACGATCATGGATCGTCCGGGACAATTTTACTTAAACGATCTGAAACGACCCTATTTGAATATGTGTACGAAATGACTTCGTATAGATGATCGTCCTGTACGAACTAAGTTCGTCCAGTACGAACTGTTATTTCTAGGTCGGTTCTAGAAACTGCTGAAAACTGTTCTAAGTCGGTTAATCGTTTGGACGAGAATATGCTCGTCTGGACGAAAATTTTTCAGAGACCCGATCGTCCTGGACGATTATTTATTTCGTCTGGACGAAAATATTTTAGAGGACCAATCGCCACGGACGATAATTTATTTTCGTATGGACGAAAATTTTCCAGAGACCAGATCGTCCTGGACGATATTTAATTTCGTCTGGACGAAAATTTTCCAGAGCATCGGTCGCCTCGTACGATAATAAAATTTGTCTGGACACAAACTTTACAGAGAACCAATCGTCCGGGACGACAATTAATTTTGTACTGGACGAATAGGACTTAGAAAAATTTTTTCGAGCAAGTTCCTATTCGTTCCATGGTTCTATAGGAGATAACTGACGGATCGTCCAGTACGATAAAATATCGTCCCGTACGATCAGTATAAAATTTTATGATCTCCTTATGTGTGTGTGTAAGTTTTTTTATTCACTCAATTACAATCACTCCCTTTCAAAATTTAATTCAAAGAAAAAATGTAAACTTCAAATTAACAAAATATCTCATGTTGAATTTGATTTGAAGTTATCGTAGTCTGGAGTCTGATTTTCCTGAAATGTTAGTACACACAAGAGCAAATTCAAATCTTCTAAAATTTTTAGGAGATAACTACACATTTTAACAGTAATGTTTGGAATCATCAAAACTGCATAAGTTACAAAAAATGTAAAGCATTCAAATAGCAATTATTCTAACAAATTTAGCCTCTTTGCAATTGGTTCCTGCTGGTAGAGCAAGACATCTAGCTCGTGTGGCATCGGATCATTGTCCGATTGTTTACAAAATGGAAGTTTTACATTCAACAAAGGAGAAACATTTCAGTTTTGAGGACACCTGGAGATCCTAACCAGCTGCAAGAGGTATCATTTACAATTCTTGTGGGAAGAAGGATTTTGGAAATGAGGAGGAGATATTTCATAGATAGATTAGAAGGACTTTGAAGGCCCTATTCTTTTGGAATAGGAATAAATGTAAAGATCTTTGCAAGCTTAGAGATGAGTTGAAGAAGGACATTCTTGAGTTACAAGGCAAGGAAAAGACTGATGTTGGTTTATCGATTGATTACTTGTGTATTCTTAGGCACAAGGTTCATGAATTAAACATTACTTTGAAGAGACTTGAAACATGGTGGAATCAAAGAGCTAAAATTAGGTGGATTGAGGAAGGAGATTTGAATTCTACATTTTTTCATAGCTATGCATCTGCTAAGAGGAGTGCTAATTTGATTAAGCACATTAAGAATGGGGACAATCAGTTAGTTGACTAGGAAGAACAAATTGAGCAGATTTTTCTGCAGTTTTTTTGAAGAGAAGTGGAAGCATAGGAATTGCCTTTTATCATGTTGGCCGCAGATTGAAGATTCATAGAGACTTAGTGAACTGGATAAGAAGATGCTAAATTCTAAATTTGTAATGGAAGAGTGCAGGGTGGCTGTATTCCAGCAGGGTAATAACAAGTCTATAGGGTCTGATCGTGTCACTTCCTCCTTCTTCAAGAGCTATTGGAGCATTGTTGGAGAAATAACTTGGTTGGCTATCAAGAAGTTTTTTAGCTCTGGTATTATGCATAAAAACTGGAAAGACACATTGTTTATGTTAATTCCCAAGGTGAATAATCCGATTGTCCCTTCAAACTTTCGTCCTATTAGCCTTTGTCAAACTACATACAAGATTGTTGCCTCTATGCTTGTGAATAGACTAAAGAACCTTATGCATAAATTGATTTCTTAGGAGAAGCTAGCTTTCACTCCAGGGAGATCGATGTCTGAGCATTGCATTCTTGCTCAAGAGGTCTTTCATAAGTTTAAAACCTCTAGAATAAAGAAAGGATTAATGGCAGTTAAGCTTGACATGGAGCAGGTTTATGATAACATGGGGTGGAGTACATTGCAGAAAATTCTTTGATGGTATGGATTTCCTTGGCCTTTTCTGGTTTGTTCATGGAGTGTGTGTTGAATGTGAGGTTTTCCATTATCCTGAATGGGAAGAAGCCCAGATGGATTGAAGCCTGCAGTGGATTCATCAAGGCTGTCCATTGTCACCGTACTTGTTCATTATGTGTGCTCAACTCCTATCTAATGCTTTGGTGCAAAGGGGTCATAGTTTGGGCATTCAGGTGGCTTCTAAGAGACCGAGAATTACTCATTTACTCTATGCAGACGATGCTCTTATCTTCTCTCAAGCAAAATGTAAACTGGCTAAACATATGATGAAAATCATTGAGGAATTTTGCAAGTGGACGGGTTTGAAGGTGAATGCTAACAAGTCTCAAATTTTATTTGGTAAAGCCATTGAAAGAGCTAGGAAGAAGAGGCTTACCAGAATTCTCAGTTTCAAGGCTGTAAATGAATTGAAGTATTTGGTTATCAAAATGTCTCTTAAAAGACTAAAATTGGCTTTTCAAGACTTTTTGGCTTAGGTTTTGAAGAGATTAAATTTTTGGGGAAAGAAAAATTTATCTTTGGGAGGGAGAATTGTGCTCTTCAAATCTTCTTTACTAACATTACCAAATTTTGTCATTATGCATTCGGTGGTTCTTAGAAAAGTGCTGCAGGAGATTGAGAAGTTATGCAGGAATTTTGTTTGGCACAAATCTAATGGGGAAAGAGGATTACACTATGTTGCTTGGGTAGAATTGTGTAAGCCAAGAAGTTCTAGTGGTCTTGGTTTACAATCTTGTATCATTAGGAGTGGCACATTGAAAGCTAGACTTGCTTTAAATTACATTCAAAATCCTGATTCTCCACTACATCGTTCTCTTAATGCCAAATATTCTGATAATATTTTGGATGGTATATATAAGCACAACTCTTGTAATGCTTGGATGATTATGGTTGAAGGAGGCAAGTATCTTAAGGATATTGTTAAATGGAGAGTGGGTAATGGAAAGGATATTGATAATCTTGGCGACATCTGGATTCTTGACAGAAGCTTTAATTCTTGGCCTACTTTTATTAACTGTCTTGATTTAGAAGGTAAGAAAGTGCAGCAGCTGTTAACTAATGATGAAAGGTGGGATGATATGAAATTTTTATTTTTTTTTATGAGGATTTGGCTTGGATAATCAAGCAAGTTAATGTGGACAGAGACGGTGGAAGGGATATGCTGGAACCATGTAAGAAGCTATCGGGCTGTTCTGTTTCAGCTTTGGCTTTTGAAGCTGCTATGAGCAAGAGATACAATAATGAGGATGATGGTTTTTATGATTGGCTAAGGAAGCTTAAACTCAAAGTTAAGGTTGAGTTGTTTTGGTGGAGGCTAAGTAAGTTTGCAGTCCCCTCTAATTCTTTCCTTAAATTCAGAAGATTGGCTACTAATGATTCTTGTGTTAGAGGTTGCTGTGAGGCTGAAAATTATGAGCATAGTGTGGTTCGGTGCAAATTTCTTACTGAGATTATTTCCAAAATTAGAGAGTGGGGATTTGCTGTAAACATTTTTCAAACTCTTGATGAATGCTTAATGGAACTTAGAAGATAGTCTAACAGAAATCCTGGAATGGTTAGATTGTATTGCACCACGGTTTTTTGGAATTGGAAGAACCGTAATCTTGTCAAGTAAGGGAAATCTGCAATGTCTGCTTCTATTGCTGATGTAAATGTTATTTCTTTTGTTACTTCTAATCTTCTTCCTCTTCTAGATAGCTGGGGTACAAACCTCTCTTGGGAGTACTTGAATTCTTGGCACCCTCCACCACTAGATTGGATCAAGGTTAATGTTGACTCTTCACTGCTTTCTAATTATCGGGCTGGTATTGGTGGCATCTTCAGAGATTGCAAAGGAAGAGTGCTCATTGCTTTTGGAAGAAATTCTTTGCATTGGGACATTGCTCAATTGGAGATGGAATCTATTCTTGCTCTTCGGGATTTCATTCAAGAATGGATGCTTGAGAATGTTGGTATCATCATTGAAAGTGACAACATCAATGTGATTAACTACATTCAACAATCCATGAAGAAGACTGATTGGAACTTGGAGGAGAGCTTGAATAATAAGCTTTTCTTTCTTAATGATTTTAATAAGATTGTTTTTTACCATGTTAGTAGGAATTGTAACAAAGTAGCTGATTTTTGTGCCACTTTGGCATTCGATGGCAATTTTTTGTTTGAGAGTTCTTCTTTTGTTAGTATACCGTCCACCTTGATGGATTTAATCAAGAAGGATGGCTACCCTTTTATCAACTGTAAGTAGTTTCTTTTGATTCATTTTCAATGCAGATTTGCAAATTTCAAAAAAAAAAAAAAAATCTCCTTTTTTTTTTTTTTTGCTTATATAGATATGGCAAAAGTGGGCATCCTTTCCTAAACCCACTTGAAAAATATATCCAAGAAGGCAACTTTCCAGTAATTATAATTTAATATCTATGATGAATAAGACATTGAAGCATCTAGTTAGAGAATTTTCTCAAGAATCCTATCAACCTCACGATTTGAATTGAAGTTACCCAGTACATACTATCATATGCTTGTTTCATATCTACCTTTATAGCCATCATTCAGACTTTGCAATAATATTTTTGATTTTATTGAATACTTTTGAGCAATAAGCATTGCTCATAAATAGATCTACCTGAAAAAAACGCCACCTTTGGTGTAATATTAGCTTTAGTTTATAAAATTTAATCCTATTAAGTAGCATTTTAGTAGCCAACTTATATATTATATGGTTAAGACTATTTGGTCTAAATTTTGATGGATTCATTGCATTAAATGCTATCAATATAAGAAAAATTAATATGTCTTTCAAGTTTGCAGGCGTGATCCGGGCTCAAAAATTCTTTGAATAGCACTCCATTAATCATCTTTCAAAATTTCACAATATGCCTTAAAAAAGATCAAGTAATTCCATTCAATCCTAAAGATTGTTTATTCCACATTGCCCTAAATCTAGTAAAAAGCTCATATTTTAGAAAACTAGTAATAAGAAACTCATCCATCCTTTCACAAATGTAATTATCCTTACTAAAATAGGCTAATCGTGCAAGTTACATCTCCTACCCTTCCATTTTATTTGAAATAACTTCAACGAAACTTCCGCCATAGCTTCAAGGTACTCAACCAAGTTACTATTATGACATCTAACTTTGTTAATCGAATTCCCATTTCTTCTAGCTGAAGCAAATGAGTGATAAAAATGAGTGCTATCATTCCCTTTTTTCAACCAAGTAGATTTAGCCCTTTTCCTCATCCAAGTAGCTATTCCAGGAAGTGTATTGTTCAAATAATGTACATACAACCTTAGACATGAAGATTATCCTAATTACGTCCTCTAATTGAGCTCTCTTTTTCTTGAAGAGCTAATATATCTTTTTGAAAATTATCTTTCAACTTCATCAAATCCAATAATTTGTTTTTGTTCTAAAAAATATGCTCAGAATTGATATCTTCGTCATCTTTTGTAATACTACAACACGAGAACCTGAGATAGGAACTTTCAAAGACTTCAACAAAATTCATCAAGATACAAGATATGATGATCGTACAATCTCAAAATGGATAGGCATTATATCATATTGCTATTAATTTGACAAATTTAGAATAATTGGATAAGGACCATAATCTACTCAGGCTAGATGTCTTTCCACAGTAAGAGGAACAAAATAGCATTAAGTAACACTCTATCCAACTTCTCCTAGACAAATAAAGAATGTGAATGGGCTTCTGGTGGAGGATCAAGAGGGAATTGATGATATCATGTATAAGTTGTTTTATAACAAATGGAGGAATAGGTGTTGTGATCTTAGGGTTGGTTTATGCCTATGCATACATTAAGTCAACATGATTGTAATATCTTGAATACTGATTAAACCTTTGAAGAGGTGAAAAGCGTGGTTAAAGGGGTTTGTAGGAATATTTCTCTTTGCTTGGATGATATTCCATATTCTTGCATTAAATCTTATTGCAATGTTATTGGTCAAGATGTTTGGCTTGCTATTTTTAAAATTTTTCCAACTAGTAGAATGGGTTCAAAGTTGAAGGATACTCTTGTGGTTCTTATTCTCATTGTTGATAATCTGATTGATTCCTCTCATTTTTTTCCTATCAGTTTATGCTTATCAATTTATAAAATTGTTACCAAGATTTTATTAAGTAGACTACTTCAAGTATTTCAAAATCTCATTTTAAACACCCAAGCGACATTTATCAATGGTAGGAGTTTATTGGATCACATTCTTCTTGTGTAAGAAATACTCTAAATCTAAAAAAAGCTTGGTAGTGATCAAGATTGACATGGAGAAAGCTTATGACAGCATGACTTGGCCAACTTTGAAGCAGGTGTTTGAATATTTTGGATTCCCGATATATTTCTTTAATCTTTTGATGAAATGTGTTGTTGATCCCAAGTTCTCTATTCATATTAATGGCAACAATTTGAAATGGATTAAAGCTAGAAGTGGATTTAGATAAGGGTGTCCATTATCTTCGTATTTATAAATTTTGTGTTCTCAGCTCATTTCTAATGGTTTTAATCATAATGGAAATAATTTGGGCATAAAAGTTACTATGTGGATCCTAAAGTTTCACATTTATTGTACGCTAATGATATTATAATTTTTTCTTAGACCAATATCTTGTATTTGAAGAAGTTTTGGAGGATAATTTCAAAATATTGCAACTGGACCGGGCAAAGTGTGAATATCCACAAATCTTATGTAGTATTTTTTGAAAGCTATTAATTTAACAAAGAGAAGAGAAAACACTAGTTTATTGAAGTTAAAGGAGGTAAAAGATTTGAAATTCTTAGGAATTAAAATTGTTTTGAGGAGGCTAGTTTTGTCAATTTTCTTCATCTTTTGAAAAAAGTTGTTATAAGTTGAATGGATGGGGAAACAAGTTTTTTCATTAACTGGGAAGTTAGTTTTGTTTAAATCAATAATTCTCTCTATTCCTATTTTTTATGCTACATACTCCTTGGTTCCTATGAGTATTTTGAAAGAATTAGATAAGATGTGTTGAAAATTTTGTGGAATAAACGGTAGCCATCATAATAAGGCTTTGAATGATCTTTGCAAACCATTGGAGCATGGAGGGCATGTAATACATTCTATAGTTTCTGCTGTTGGGCCTTGATGAGAAAAATTTGCAGGGAATTATACAAAATAAACCTTTTTCTACACTTAATAAGTCATTGAGGGCCAAATATGGTGGAGATATTTGGCAAGCTGAGGAATGAAGAAATTTCTCTTCCACTTGGAAATTTATTCTTCATGGAAGTAAATTTCTTTGGTCGTTGCTAAGGTGGAGGGTGGCTTCAAGTAATTCAATTAATATCCTAAGAGATGTTTGGATATTGGATAAAGTATTGATAGATGGCCTACATTTATAGCTATTTTGGATGGTGAATTTCCTTCTGTTGATAATTTCATTTTAGATGGTAACACGAATCATACTGAGCTGGTTAAGTTCTTTGGGAATTCCCTAATTGAGATTATAATGAAAATTCAATTCTTTACTGTGTTAGAAGATGATAACCTATAACTTATTAAAAAGTTCTCAGGTAAAATTATTGCTTCTATGGCAGCCAAGGTGTCGGTAATGCATTCTGCTCAGGTGGGTTCTTGGTGGTGGATATGTTAAAATTATCTCCCCATATGGATTGCTTCTGGTGGAGAATTCTAAATAATGTAATTCCTACTTATGACTTTTTAATGTATAAAAGGTTGTTGGATTGCAACCTTTGCCCGAGAGGTTGTGTGGCTATGGAAAAAGTAAAACATGTAATGGTTCTTTGTGATAAGCTTACTCAGGTTATTGAGTTGATTCATAAGTGGGGCTTTCATGTGCCTATATTATCTTCTTTCCTAGATTGTAAAAAAAGTTTGGAGCAGCTTTCTAGTAATAATCCCTTCATTAGAAATCTATATTGTTCGTTGGTATTCTTCTCCTGGAAGAGCAAAAAAATAATGTTCAACATGGTGGAAAAGAGTTTGGATTGTGCAATATTACATCTAATGCAATTAGCATTACGTTAATTTCATCTAAATATAATATCTATAAGGATTACTGGGTTGTTAACCAGCTCTATAAGTTGTTTCAATCTTGGTACCCTCCTCCATCGGGATGGATCAAATACAATTTTGATGCTGCTTTAGTTTTCTTATGAAGCGGTTATTGCTATAATTTTTATAGATTCCATGGGAAGATTTCTTCTTGCCTTTGGTTTTAAATATGTTCATTGGGATTTTGGTTTTTCAAAGCTTTTGGCTTTCAGATCTTTCAAAAATATACTAAAAGATTGGAGAAAGAAAACTAAAGGAATCGTAATTGAGGGAGAATACTACAATTTTATCAAGTATTTGTAGAGGTCGGCTAATAGAGCTTGTTGCACATACAACAATGACATGGTGGAAGACTTTGCTATTTTGAAATATTTTGGTAAATTTTTATTTTATTTCTCTCATAAAAATTGTAATAAGTTAGTTGATTTTTGTGCTAACTTTGCTTTACTTATTGATTTTTTTAAGGATGATCTTAATTCAAATAAGGTTCCTCCTTATATTTCTTTCTTTGTTAACGAAGGATTGTGATAGTTTTTCTATCACTTAGTAGTTTGTAATAGATTTCTTTTATTTTAATACAAAAATACTTTTTTTCTAAAAAAAAAGTTAATTCTCCCAGACACTAGACATCTCATCCATATTACACCAAGTTAGATGATGACCTACGCGCCCCACATCTTGAAGATCAGTATTGAGCATAAACGCTATCATCTCCTTAGGACCTTTAGACATAGAAAACATCTTCCTGCTTATTTTCTCCTCCTATGAACTGTTGCAATTGAAATCACCTTCTATAATGAATGGATGATCTTTCACAAATTGATCATGAATCCTTTCCCATATACACGTTCTCACATGAACATCTATATTACAATATATAATGGCAATAGACAAAAAAAAAAAAAAAATAGGAAACTTAATGTTTCCAGCCACATATTATTTGGAAATCCCCTATATAGTTCAAAAAGAAACATCATTTTTCCATAGTACAAAATCCACAACCCCCCCCCCCCCCCAAAAGAATTTTCGTTAGTTGGGGAATGAATAAACTCTAATCCATAACCCAATTTCATACAAACATAATAATAATCAGTAGAATAATGTATAGTTCTAATCAATCCAATAAAATATAAATCATTCCTAGGACCCCTTCCATCATTACTATAAATTTTATGAAGAGAATCATAATAAAATCCTTTAAAATAATATCAGAATCATCAAGATTTCTCCCTACCATTCAATTAATCTATTTGTCACCTATAATACTATGGTTGAAGCATGAATTATTCACCATTTAAAATTCAATAGTCCGAAAGAACATACCATACATCCTTTCCACCCCAACTCCAATAAGAAACCTGCTTGAAAGGTTGACCATAATGTAAATCCTAGCAAACTCGCTCCTTCCCTAATTGAAGGTTTGTGCATCAATAAGCATAGGTTCCGCCACCTTTGATATAATACTATCATTTTTCCTTTAATCCAAACATTGAAGGAGGAGAAAAATGAAGGCTTTTCAAAATATGTAAAAAACCCCTTTTACTTATGTAGGGGAAATGAAAGGATCCTATTTATCAATTCTAATAACATAACCCCCTACAAACCAAGGTCCACCCTAACCATTTATTAGATATATAGATTAACTTCTTTCACAAAAAAAAATAAGGCAGCATAACATTTAACTTCAAGGGGAAGGCGACCTAGCAGGGTGAACTGATCGATAGACACCACATGCCATTGTTGGCCACCTGCTCAAAACTTGAAATGGAAAATTCAAATTCAAATAAGATGAATTTCTATCTCCTAAGGCCTTCTCCCTCCTCCTAATTAAATGGACTATTTTTGGGGTTGTCTTTAATATGTCCAAAATCTTTCATAATCATTTAAACTCATTTAGGGATTCAATAGTGCAAATTTAATCATTATGGTTAGAATTTGATCAACATAATGAAAAAAAATATATATGCAAAACATTAATGAATTAAGGCTTGATCTGATGTTATTTGCTCGTATTGCATATACGAGATAGCAACTGATTTCAACTTAATCCATGAACTAGATAACCTAAAATAAAATTAATAAAATTTAATTTTTTATTTATTTAGAAATTGATAAAAAATTGGAGGACATTGATAACTCTGAACTTCTTATGTTTGGTCTTTAGGTTTTGAACATTTTATGGTTTAAAATTAAAGTGATTTTAAGTTCATTTGGTCTATCAATTCGTGAACCACAATTCATATTGCATATTTGATTTATGATCTTTAATAAATATTAATTAATTAAAAATTAGTTAAATAAATCTATAGTAAGATGTAATCAAATGTAACTTAAATATACTTTTAATAAGAAATAAAAGAAATATCATAGAGTAGAAAATAAAATAAATAATTTAAAAGAAATTCCCAAAATAAATAACTAAAGTAATTTAAAAAATAATTAAATTTACAAATGATTCCAAACCCTTAAAGACATCTTTAGAGGTCATTCATAACCTCTAATGATTATTTCATGTTGTTTGGAATGGATTTAGTTCAAAAAAAAAAAAAAAGCCTAAATACTTGAATTATCAGTTCAATTAATTAGATGGATTTTATAAATATCATAAATAAATTAATAAATTTCCTAAGATTACAATTAATTCACTTTAAACATCAGAATAAATTTAAATTTTATTAAAAATCATAAACATCCTCAATGTAAAATAATAAAAAGTAAAAGATTTGTTAACTCGCATAATAAAGGCCAAAAATGCATCAAAAATAAACACTTAAGCAAAGTAAATAAATAAATAATAACAATTATAATTAAAAAAATAAAATCCGTAACATGAATACATAAAAAAAGAAATAAAATAAATATATCAAATATAAATCATTTAAATATCATAAACGAAAAAATATTAAAAGAAATTAAATTTAAGTTAAGTAAATCCTTTGAAAAAAAATAATAAAGACATAGAAATGACAAAATTATAATATATATATATATATATATATTTAAGTCAACATTAATTAAAAAAATTGAATAAAAGGGAAAAACTTCAATAGATGACTTAAATAAAATGAAGAAATCTGCTCATTATATTTGATCCTTTTGGGGGAATCAAATAAATTATAATTATAAGCCTTGGTTCTTTATATTTAAAGATTTAATTATTTTATGTGATTGATTAGATAGATTCCTTAAAACTTAACTCAATCAAATAATTAAATTAAATGAAGGACTATAAGCATTAGATTTTATCCTTAAGGGGGCAAATGCATTAAAAATATGATCCTAGGACTTGCTAATCTATAACTCCTGATCAGGACGAGTTATTGAGCTTTGTATTCATTAAAACATAAAATAAACAATTCAAACCAATTAAGCATATTCTTTAAATAAATCCTAAAATTGTCAAACATTGAAAATAAAATTAATTTAAATCCCATTTAACCTTAAATAAATTAAAATATAAACGCAAATAACTTAAAAAAAAGAAAATTAGGTCTTATTCAGAAAAAATAATTTTTTTCACAAACTTTAAATGATTTGATAGGATAATTAACTCTAGCTTAGGATATATCAGTAATATGTTTTTGATTATTTAAAGTACCTTGTATATATGGCATGCATGTTTAGTGTGATTACTTTCTAAACTAAAGATGTCATGTTTATTATTCTTGTTTATGATCCTAAAGCTTTTTAGTGTACATTAGGCTCTTAGATAGGGTTATAATTTGTACAACTGAATTACACTCTCACTATCTTTATAAATTTCTCTATTTGTTTCCTATAAAAATTTGAAAGTACTTAGGTGTGAATGCAAATATAAATTTTGTTGCAATCCATGACCCCTAGTTTGATATTTTGATGATGACAAATAATGTCATCTAAATTACTATTCATTGAATACCTTTGATTTCTACTATTGTCTGTTGAAAATTTTCAATTATTTTTATTTTTCCTTTTTTTTGAGTCTGACCACAAATTGCATATAAGACTGAGCAACCATGCACACACACAGGGGGAGAGGGTTTTTTAAAAGAAAATGTAGATTTCTTCTCTATTGATCATACTGTAAGAGTTATATCGTGCTATATAATTTGATATGGCTAAAACATCTTTTTGTGAATAGGTTGTACTATACGATTTCTATAATAATGTATTATGTGTTTCTAATCCAAAACACTAGTCGCCATATTAGTTTAAGTAAGTTTATTTAGTCGTTCGTACTATACTAAAAGATTCATACTTTACGATGTATTTTGAATACTTACTTAAATTAATCCATGATTAGCGGAATAAATCAAGGATAAATTTCTGATGGGTAATCGTATTGTACGAACAAGTTCGTATCGTACGATCAACCGAGGCTATTTTTAATGGTTTCAGACTTTGTCTTGGACGATCCCTTAATTTTGACTAATTGTACTATACTAAGTAGGTCGTTCCCTATGATGTATAGAGGTGAGTTTTGATCATCCCATCTATCGTCCTATACGAACAGAAGAGATTTGTCGATCATACGGTATGAGTTTATATCGAATTGTACGATTATATTTAGAATTTTTAACCTGTTTGTAGACCTTCGTACTAGGATAAAGCTCATTTGTACTAATCATACTATACGATATTAAATTGTACTATATGATAGTAACAGCTAATTTGAAAAATTCAGGGTTTTTTTAGCCTTTTTTAAGTATCAAAAAGTTATGTTTTTGGTGTGTGACTGTGAGAGGGGAATGTGATTAGAGAGGGTTTCCTTGGGAGAGAGCTCCTGAGAATATTTTGAGAGTGGAAGGAGAAGGTGAGCATGGTGAGGGAGAAGTAGTGTGAGGGAGATGCTCCATTCTTGCTGCACTTTATTTCTCCTTTGGCCCAAGAAGATCTTGTGGGAGGCTCTCTGAGGGGGAGACCCTTCTACATCCGTGTCCTCTAAGGTATTCCACCTTCTCTAGGAGAGAGAAAAATGTGAAGGTATACTGCCATCACCAGGAGGGTGATAAAGCACTTGGCATTCCCAGAGTAGAGGACTCCGGGGAATGGACATAGGTCAAGTGATCGAACCACTATAAAATCTCTGGTGTGATTTTTCCTTTACCGCTTTTATTTTTGCTTGTATTTTATTTTCATTAAAATTGCTTGGTGAAATTCATTGTGGAATTCGTTGTTGTTATTTGTGTTCAAGTACTAGCTTTCACATTAGTTAATTTGTTTTGTTAAAAATTTAAAAACTTAAAAAATATTAGAACTCCTGTTTAGAATTTTTTTATTGCAATAAGTTTTTCGCAATTCACCCCCCCCCCCCCTCATGGCGTATCTAGTAACTTCAATTGGTATTAGAGCGGTGTTTCAAAATTAGTGTTTTAGAAAACCTTGAAAATTGATTATGTCTCATTTTGGTAATCATAATACTATGGAGGGTTACTCAATAACCTATCCACCTCTTTTTGATAATATCACGTTTGATTTCTGAAAAATTAGAATGTCTACTTTTTTATAGTCTATTAATTATCGCATGTGGATATTAGTTAATGATGGTTATGCTGCACCGTTTAAACTTGTGAATGGAGTGAATACTCAAGTACCTTTTAATGAATGGAGCAATAGGGATAGGGATTTAGCTCAATTGAATGCAAAGTTCTTAAATTATTTCTTTTGTGCATAAAAATCTGAGTACTACATGATAGTATCTTCCTGTGATACTGGTAAGGAGATTTGGGATAGAATGTGCATCCCGTGTGAAGGAACTAGTGAAGTTAAATAATGTAGGCTTAATATTCTATTACATGATTATGAACTCTTCTGTATGAAACCTAGCGAAACAATATCTGACATGTACACTATGTTCACCAAAATTATGACATCCTTGCATGCACTAGGTAGAGAAATTTCAAATTCTAAAAAAGTTAACAAGATTCTTAGATGCTTATGTAATTTTTATAATGCTAAAATTACTGCTATCAATGAGTCTAAAGACCTAAACTTTTATTCTATTGACAACTTGCTTGGGTCACTCATTGCCTACGAGCAAGGGGTGAGTCGAAGGCAAAGTGATGCAGGTGAAAAAAAGGAGCGAACGGTGGAATTGAAAGTAAATAACTCAGAAGTGAAAGCTCTGTAGTGGAGGAAGAAGATGACATAGCATTGATGACCTGACATTTCAAGATCTTTTTGAAAAGAAAATAAAGATGTCATTAGAACAACTGGAATATAGGTAAAAGCTCGAGAACTATTGAAGTTTCATCTGATACAATTTGTTTTGAGTTCAGGAAACTAAGTCACCGTTGAGCTGATTGCCCTAACTTAAAGAGTCAGTCAGCTATGAATAAAGGCGAGGATAAAGCTAAGTACAGGAAGGGGAAGAAGAAGGCACAAAAGGCTTTTTGGGCCGACTCTGCCTCAAAATCATCAAAAGAACAAGTAGAGGAGGAGGTAACAAATTTGTGTCTAATGGCTAATGATAATCTTGATTTATCAGATCAAGATGAGGTATGTCAACTTTTATATGAAGATCTACTACTTATTCCAGAAAAAATCCATGACTCATATAGGAAATTGAAAAAGATGCATGCTAATCTTAATATTGATTTTAGTATTTTACAAACTGAGCATGCTAACTTTGTTAAAGAATATTCTGATTTAGATTGAGATCACATGTCCCTGCTTGATGAGTATGTTGCATTAAATAAGAAGCATACTGAATTAACAGAAGCGCATGAATCCTTGAAAATAATGCATGTTAAATTAGAAGAAGCTTTTGACAGACTAGACAAACTTGTATTGGAGTTAGATCACAGTGAACATCTATTAAAATGGAAAGTTGACGTATTGACATATCAAAATAACACATTTAAAGAAAAAATCAAAGTACCTGAAAAGGTAAAGGCATAACTCCTATTAGCTCAATATAGCAAAATCCCCAACACTACATGCATCACAAAACTTTAAAAAGAGGCAACACCAATTACATAGGTTAATAAACCCATTTCTCAGTGTTAGGTGCTTCTCTTGTGGCATGCTAGGTCACATAGCACGCACATGCATGACTCATCATAGGACACACCTCATATGGAGACCTAAATTGTATCAATCACAACATAGCATGTATACATCTCATTCATGCAAGCATAAGGAGGAACCCAAACTCAGTTGGGTTCCCAAATCTAACTGTTGAATGAAATTATAGGGATGCTTTCAAAAATTATCTAGTGAGAGCATGTGGTACTCGGACAGTGGATACTCACGACACATGAATGGAGACATGAAAAAGTTCATTTTACTAGAGACCAGGATCAGAGGCAAAGTAACATTGGGAGACAACACTACCAGGAAAATGGTAGGCTCAGGTATTGTTAGAATTGCTAAGAATTTTTTAATTGAAAATGTTTTATTAGTTGATTGTTTGAAGCATATCTTACTCAGTATTAGTCAATTATGTGATAAAGGTTTTGACATTAAATTTCTCTATGATAAATGCCTGATTAGTTTACACGACAAACTTATTTTAGAAGGAAAACAAATGAACAATGTTTACATGTTTGACCTTAAATGCATTTCTAGATCAAACTATTTTGGCTTAAAAATAATAGTAGATGACTCATGGCTATGGCATAGGAGACTATGCCATGCTAGTACTAAAACACTTAGAAAAATCACTCAGAAAAACCTAATTAGAGGCGTACCTAAGTTAGACTTCACTAAGGACCATTTATGTGATGCTTGGCAACTAGGAAAATAAATCAAATCATCCTTTCATTCAATTAAAGATGTGATCACCTCTAGGGCATTAGAAATCCTACACATGGACTTATTTGGACCTGTTAGCACATCTAGCCTAGGTGGGAAAAATTATGGACTTGTGATTGTAAATGACTTCACTAGATTCACTTGGGTAAGATTCTTAGCACATAAGAATTAGTCATTTAAGGAATTTAAGGTATTCTCCACTTGGATTCAATGAAAATTAGGATGAGAAATCTCAACAATCCATAGTGATCATGGTAGAGAGTTTCAAAATGGAAGATTTGAATCATTTTGCCAAGAAATAAGAATTGAGCATAATTTCTCAGCCCCAAAAATTGCTCAACAAAATGGAATAGCATAAAGAAAGATTAGAACCTTGATAGAAGCTGCTAGGGCAATGTTAGCTTAGCACACCCTTCCTAGATATTTTTGGGCAGAAGCAGTAAACACGGCATGTTATGTCTTAAATAGCGTGAACATTAGGTCAAAGCTGAATAAAACTCCTTATGAACTTCTTAAGGGTCTGACATCGAATCATTCACACTTACATGTATTTGGTTGCAAGTGCTTCATCTTGATTAATGGCAAACTTCCCTTAAGAAAATTCGATCCTAAGTCTGATGAGGATGTCTTCTTAAGTTATTCATCTGTAGGTAAGCGCTATAGAATCTTTAATAAGAGAATCATAGTAGTAGAAGAGTCTACCCATGTAGTATTTGATGAATCAGACTAGCCCTCTAAATCTAACATTAAAGAAGATGAAATAGAGGCGATTCAAGGAGTAGAAACTATGACCATAGGAGAAAGGGTAGAACCTCAATAATCTTTTCCTATAGAATCGAGATATTCTTCTAGTCATCTTAAAGAGTTAATTTTAGGAGACCTTTATAAGGTGTAAGAACTAGGCATCGACTTAGGAAAGAGGTTGGTCATTCCGCATTCATCTCTATGACAGAACCCACGAATATAGATCAAGCCTTTGAAGATGAATTCTGGATCATAACAATGTAAGAAAAACTAAACTAATTCCTTATGAATGATGTTTGGGAGTTAGTCAAGAGACCTAAAGAACATAGTATAGTTGGAATAAAATGGGTCTTTAAAAATAGGCTGAATGATTCAGGAACCATAATAAGAAATAAAGCCAGACTAGTAGCTAAGGGGTATAACCAAATTAAGGGAATAGACTTTAATAAAACCTTTACCGAAGTTACTAGACTGAAAGCTATAAGAGTGCTCTTAGATTTTTCTTGCTTCAAGAATTTCAAACTATATCAAATGGATGTAAAGAGTGCTTTTGTAAATGGGGTAATCTACGAGGATGTCTATGTTGAGCAACCCCCCAGATTTGAAAGTTCACAATTTCCAAACCATGTTTTCAAATTAAAAAAGGCACTTTATGGACTAAAGCAAGCACCTAGAGCCTAGTATGAAAGACTTAGATAATTCTTATTAGATAGAGGATTTGTAAAGGGTAGTGTGGACACAGCACTCATTTTACAAAGAAGAAATTCTCATTGTTCATATTTATATGGATGACATTCTATTTGGATCATCAGATAAAATTTTATGTGATGAACATTCAAAAATAATGAGTAATGAGTTTGAAATGAGCATGATGGGAGAGCTTAATTATTTTATTGGTTTTAGTGTGAAACGAATGAATAATGGAACATTTCTTAGCCAAACAAAATACATTAAGGATGTTCTGAAAAAATATGAAATGGATAGTGCTAAGACCATGAACACTCTAATGAGCTCCACTATTCAACTAGATAAAGAAGCGAATGTAAATCACTAGATCAAAAAAATTATAGAGGAATGATTGGATCTCTTCTCTACCTGACTCCCAGTAAATCGGACATAATATTTAGTGTGAGCTTCTATGCCCATTTTCAAGCTGATCCTAAAGAGCCTCACTTTACTGTAGTCAAGAGAATCCTTAGATATCTACTAGGCACCCCAAACTTAGTAATTTGGTATCCTAGGCACAACATTCCTTTTGAAATTTTAGGGTACTCAGATTTTGATTTTGCAGGATATAGGGTAGATAGAGAAAGCACCTCTAGTACCTGCCAATTCATAATTCAATAATTAGTTACTTGGTCATGTAGGAAGCAAAATTCGGTAGCCCTCTCCACAGCCGAGGCAGAGTATATTGCAGGAGGAAGCTGTGTTGTACAAGTACTATAGTTAAAGAATAAATTCTTGATCTTGGATTACTTGTAGGAACCATCTGAATCATGTGCAACAACACAAGTGCATTTTTCATCTCTAAAACTCCAATTCAACACTCTCAAATAAAATATATATACATTAGACACCATTTCATAAGAGATAATGTTGCTAAAGGAGATACAGAAATACATCACATAGCTACAAAAGATCAATTGGCAGACATCTTCACAAACCCACTACCGTACAACACCTTTAGCATTTTGAGGACATGACTACGTGTCGTACCGACGACCCTCGAGATGATCAAAATCTTTTTGATTGTACTATACAATATGCATCATACTATATGATTTGACAACCTTTTCATATTTGTCCGTTAAGACAACATTATTTCCCCATTGTACCACACAATACGTAATCGTTCTTTATAATGTATCCAAAATTCTATAAATTGGCTCATGGTGCAGATCTCTTCACTCACTTCTTCACCCTCAGTTAGTTTTCTTGCCTTCACCAAATTTCAAACTTTGGCAAGCACAAACATCTCATCGTGGGAAGATCATCTTCCTCTTGCCATCACAAAGATCATTTCCTAAGTATGAAAAATGAAGATGCTTATCATAAGTACAAGGCCTATAAGATTACACAATCCCAAATGCTCAATCAGGCAACTTTAAATTTTGAGGTAATGAACCTCTTCGCATCCACCACTCTCCAATTTCTCCTTACCTTGGCTTTCCCCTATAATTTAGAACTCTTATTTGAGTTTCTAGCAAACCTTACCTTCACTATCGATAATATGACCTTCCACTCTTTTGTCTACCGCCAACACATAGAAATCACTAAGGCTGACATTGCCCAATACATTGGGCTATCCACTGAAGGGCCTAGAGCTCATTCCTTTATCTCAAATGAATTCAACTGGAGTGATGTTAATCATGTCCTTAGGAATGTAGCCTCCTATCAACACCAGCCTCTTGTTCAATCCTTAAACCAAAATGCTCTAATTATACATAACGTCCTTCACACTTCGATCAAACCCAAACCTGGCGACCGAATCTGTATGACCACGATCTTATCAGTCGCTACCTACCTTATAATATCGAACACAAAATTTGATGAGGCAGATGTATTAATTGACTATATCTAAAACATGACTTTTGTTCTCCTCCTTACTACCCGCAGGAAATAGATTCTACCCTTGGCCACCTTATAGGTTATATCCTTCAAAACAAATACCAATTAACCTATCTTGGTGAACTCGATAATTTACCAATCTTCTATATGGATGTCACTTTTCATATTCTCTTTCATCAGGGCCAAGAGCCATAAGAACATGACTCTGATGAAGAAGGAGGAGAAGATGCTCCAGCAGAAGCTCTTATTAGACCAAGGAGGCATGCACCTCCACGAGCACCTACACAAGCCTACCCTCATGTTGATTTGGTCGAACGCTTCGACCAACTTCAAATTCATCTTGACACACACGTACAAGAATAACATAAGCAATATGAGGAAGAAATGCAGTGGTTTGGGGAACACTTCACTTTGATTGATCACCGCTTCGAGATAATCCTTCAATATTTCTAACCACACCCATCTCCACCTCCGCCTCCAAGTGATCAGGATCCTCCTTTTTGAAGTGTATCTATTTTTATGATGTTTTTCTTAGTGTTGTTTGTGCCTCCTATTTTTGGTGATATCAAAAGGCAGAGAAGTCTGTTGTAGTTTGTTGTCTTGCTTGCTTAGGCTTATGTTCACGTATGTTGCTTATATTTACTTATGTTTCAATGAAATGCATTTTTCCTTTTCTGTCTATTTCATAATGTTTCTATTAATAAAAAAAAAAATGCCATTCAAATTTGCTTATACCAAACATTATTTGACATCATAAAAAAGAAGGAGATTATTCCAATCCATGAGACTTAGTTTGAGATTTTGATGATGATAAATAATGTTGTCTAAATTACTATTCATTAAATACCTATGATTTCTACTATTGTCTGTGAGTACTAATATTTCAAGGAGATCACAAGTTACTCAGGACAATAAGAAGACTCAAGACTGGGTAGAGTAGGAGTGTGAGTTTATAACATTATAACTTTTCATTTATTTTTATTTTTCCTTTTTTTTTTAGTCTAGCCACAAATTGCATATAAGACTGAGAAAAAATGCACACATATAGGGGGAGAGGGATTTTTAAAAGAAAATGCAAATTTTTTCTCTGTTGATTGTACTATAAGAGTTATATCATATTGTACGATTTGATATGGATGAAACGTCTTTCTAGGAATAGGTCGTACTATATGATTTATATCATATTGTACTACGTGTTTCTAATCCAAAACCCTGGCTGCTAGATTAGTTTAAATAAGTTTATTTAGCCTTTCGTAATGCACTAAAAGATTCATATTGCACGATGTATTTTGAATACTTACTTAAATTAACCCGTGATTAGTGGAATAAATTAAGGATAAATTTCTGAATAGAAATCGTACCGTACAATCAAGTTCATATCGTATGATGAACCGAGGCTATTTTTGATCATCCTAGACTTCATCTTGGATGATCCCTTGATTTTGACTAATCGTACTGTACTAAGTAGTTCGTACCCTATGATGTATATAGAAGAATTTTGATCATCCTAGCTATCATCCTGTATGAATAGAAGAGATTTGTCGATCGTACGTATGAGTTTATATTATGTTGTACGATTGAATTCAGAGTTTTTGACCTATTCGTAAATCTTCATTCCAGGATGAAGCTCCTTTGTACTAATCATACTGTACAATATTAAATCATACTGTATGGAAGTAACGACTATTTTTAAAAATTCAAGGTTTTTTGGAGCCCATTTTAAGTATAAAAAAAGTTATGTTTTTGGTGTGTGACTATGAGAGGGTAACATGATTAGAGAGGGTTTCTTTGGGAGAGAGCTCTTAAGAAGAATTTAGGGTTTGAGAGAGGAAAGAGAAGGTGAGCTTGGTGAGGGAGAAGTAGTGTGAGGGAGATCACATAGTTGCTCCATTGTTGCTGCACTTTGTTTCTCCTATGTCCCGAGAAGATCTTATGGGAGGCTATTTGAGGGTGAGACCCTTCTACATCCATGTCCTCTAAGCTACTCTGCCTTCTCCAGGAGGGAGAAAAATAAGAAGGTACACTGCTATCGCTAGGAGGGTGACAAAGCGCTTGGCTCTCCGCCACACCGGGTTGGTGAAAGTGAGTCTTGTAAGGGCTTCTCCGCCTTACCGAGGGGGAAAAAGGAGAACTATTGTTCAGTAGTAAAATTTCTAGAGTGGAGGACTCCAGGGAGTGGACGTAGGTCAAGTGACAGAACCACTATAAAATCTCTGGTGTGATTTTTCTTTACCGCCTTTATTTTTGCTTGCATTTTATTTCATTAAAATTGCTTGGTGAAATTCATTGTGGAATTTCTTGTTGCTATTCGTGTTCAAGTACTCGCTTCTGCATTAGTTAAATTTTTTTGTTAAAAATTTAAAACATAAAAAATATTAGAACTCCTGTTTAGGATTTTTTTATTGCAACAAGTTTTTTGCAATTCACCCCCCCCCCCCCCCCCCTCTCTTGGCGCATCTAGTTACTTCAAATTTATAAATGTTAAGTTTTAAACTATTTATAAAGATAAGCTATCTTTTAGATTATAAAGAGTTGTCATAAGATTTAAAGATGATTCCTTATATCCATTTAGAAGTGCAAAAAAAAAAATGATTTTTCTTTCATTGAAGATCATCATCATTTTCAATCTTATAAAAGATCCAAGAGCCACAACATTTAATGAATAAATTAAGTAATTATATTTAAATCTAGATTATATAGGAGTAGAAATATAGGCTTATTGTGGGGGAGCCTAGCCACCTTTATCTTATTACAAACTTTGGGTTATACTTTAAAAATTTTCCCTAAATCTTTAAAAATCACAAATGTCTATTATTCAGTTTAATCAAGAGTAGTTCAACTACTTGTATTAAGATGAAATTAACTATAGAGGCTTACATCTATAGGTGGTTTAAAACCTAGTAGAAAAATTAATGCTATATTTGTTCTCTAAGATAGGTGAACAATCCTGTGTACATAGACTTTTATTTTGCATTGATTAATCTCATATTCAGACTGATAGGTCAATATTTCTTTCATTTTTTGAGAAGAAGGTAATATTCCTTATGTTGTGTAGGACATTAGTTTCTCTTTTTAGGAAATATATGTTATTCTACTCATACTTGAATAAACAAACACTAAAAAAAAAATTCTTATGATCATTCATTTATATATACCCAAACAATATTTATCGATGTCCAATGTACTGTTTTGGTTGTTTGTTATGTAGGAACCCTTATCCATATTATTGCATTAAATGACTACATTTATGTTTCATTTAAAACCCCAATAAGAAATTATTGATGACCAATATAATGATTTGTTCCTAGGTTAGATTTGAACACTTGATGGTGTTATTGTGTAAAAAGTCTAAATTTCAATTTGATTTGTAAAACCAACAACATTATATGGCTAACATACTGATTTGGTCTAGGTAAGGTAGGAGCCCTTATTTGTGTCATCGCATGTATAGTCTAAATTTTAATTTTGTTTGTAATCCTAATAATAATTATAGTTACCAAGCACATTTATTTTGTCTAACATGTGTTGGGAACCCTTGCCAGTGTTATTACATTTAAAATATAAATTCTTGTTTTTCTTTTGAGATGCAAATTGCATTAAATGAATAAGAAAAAACTATTACATGCTAAAAATATATGAAAACTATAATACTTCCATTTTTGAACAAAGGGAAATGAATACCTAAAGAAAAGCAAAAAAAAACATAAAAAAGTGTGTTTTTTTTTTAGGGAATGCAAATTTGCATTTAAAAAACAAAGAAGAGAAACCTATTACAATCTTTTTTTTTTTTTTGAAGAAGCATAAATGCATTAAAAAAAGAACAAGAGAAAAAGAACTACAAGCAGGATTCCTCCTTCACCAATTGAACAAATGAAGGAGGAATCTTATCCAAATGTATGTCTTCCCAAATAAAGCTACTAAGGATACCATAACTAGCACAAAGGTCGGCTAGTTTATTTCCTTCTCTAGAAATGCATTTAAAAATCACATAATTAAAATCATTTAAGAAATTTAACTCATCTTGATTCTGGAAATTCTTTTCCTTAGCATCTTGAATAACCTTGATGACATTGAAGTTGTCACTCTCAATAATTGCTCCTTTGTACTTGAAAATCCAATCTTTGATAACATTCTTCAATCCTTTGATTGCCATGAGTTCCAATTGATAAATATCCCAATGAATGCAAGTATTTCTGAAAGCCAAAAGGAGTCTTCCTTTACAATCTCTAATTATGCCTCCAACTCCTGCTTTGTACGAAGATGAAAGAGTAGCATCTACATTGATTTTTAACCTATTACAATCTAGAACAAAAATAAACTAAGGGTTTCTTGATCCAACAGGGAAAGAAACCTTATTGAAATTTTATTTGTTAAAACTAATTTGTCATAATTGAATGAGACCCACTATTTCCCATTTAAAAACCATTTGGGTGGAGGGGATGCCAAAATTAAAAAATAACCCTAAAAGGTTTGTTAGTATCCTAGAATTCCCAACTGGTTAAAAAATAAGACCTAGTATCAATCCCATCATCATTTATAATAGGTTTAGAAAACAAATATAAAACTAAAAGAAAACAAAGGAAACTAAATAAAAAATGAAGAAAAAATTACAATTCTCCATTAGAAATAGAGAATCGTAAAAGTAGCCTTCAAGAAATTATTTTTTATGGCAATACAAAAACTTGAGAATGTAAACCAAAAATAGTAATCTGAGATACTCTTTGATCATGAATTCCAACATTAAGTATCTCCCAAAAACTTCCATGTTGTAGTTCCTCATGAAGGAGTAAAAAAGCAATAATGCATTGAAGGGGAAGAACCCCTCACAATCTTTCTTGTACTTAGTACAACCAATCTTCTTATAGGAAATTCTGCCACCGGTCCCAAATATTGCATTTCTTTGAAAAGTTTGTGTTTAGAACCTGAAGGGTGCTCCAATTTAGTAGAAGCTATTTTCCCGTCCAGTAATACAAACTTTTTAAAATTTAGGTTGACCTTCGAAGGAGGAGTAACCACTTCTAGTGGATCAGCCACATTTCCTGTTTCAAAATTAAGAACTTCCAGAACTCCTTCCAGTAAATGAGATTGTTTGAATTTAAATTTTGAAGCTTCCACCGACTCAGTAACCAATTCTGTTTCATAATTATCAAGTTCTTCTACTCTTTCTAGCAATTGTATGAATTCAAATTTTGAAGCTTCCACTGGATCAGCAACCAACTTTGACTCAACATTAACTGTTACCTCATCTTCTTCCATAAAATCTGCATTTTTTAATTCAAATTTTGAATTCTGAATAGACTCAGATTGAAGGCAAGCCTGATCCGAAACTAATCTAACATATTAGATCTGACAATGAATTAATGAAGATCCATCAATCGGATTATGATCTAGATTTTGATCAATAAGGCAATCAGCACCTTTTCTTAAGTTGTTATCAACATCCACTATGTCAATAACTTCAACTAAATCAGCCTCCAATTTATCAGTTTTATCAATAGATAAAACACTATGAATATTGGAATTCAGAAGATCTGATGTTATATCTTTATCAGAACCTCTATCGGAATTATCCTTGACAAATTTATTCTTGAAGAGATAATCAGATTGCTTTTTCTCAGATGGAATTTTTTACCATCTTTTGTTTTTGAATTTCACTTGCAACCAAGGTCCATAGGAATTATCTTCAACTAGAAGAGAATTTTTAGGAACTTCTTTATCAAGCTGATTCAGATTTTCGAAAAACATTTTGACATACAGAATCTCTACGTCCAATTCATCTGCATTTGTAGCAAAGAGATGATAGATTTTCAAATTCAAATTTTTAAAAAATTCTACCATGAATACCTTCAACCCAGGTACCACAAGGGAGCTTAGAATTCAATTTAACACAAATGCAAGCTCTAGCAAATTCCCTTCTCCCCCATCTAAACATATTTCCATTCAATAATAAAGGTGTCCCGATTCTTGAAACAATTCTAGTAATGTTTGTTTTGTCCCAGCAATGTAAAGGCAAGTGTGGAAGACGAACCCAAATAGGAGAATAAATCACATCCATGGAAGTAGGAGAGAAGTTAGGTGTCCATCTGTCTAAACCAATGATGAAGTCCCCCACATAACAAGGACCTCCATTAAGAACTTCCTCCAAAGCTTTATGTGATTGAAAAGAACACAGAAGCCAATCTAATCCAAGCAAGGTTATATGAAAACCTCAAAACATAACCCATTGCCTCCTTAATTCAATAGCACAATTTGAAAAAGGCAAGTTTTTACTAAGAATCTTCTCCGCCAAAGAATTTTCAAAACTTGAACATTGGCTTTTTCATTTTCCAAATCAAGTTTGACCACATTTGCATCTTCATTTTCATTATGAACTTTTTCCAAATTAATTTTAATATGTGGTTTTTTACTCCACACATTGGAATTATCCAATCCAGATGAAGATACTGGATTATCGATATTAGCATCACCAAGGATAGTATTATCAATAGCTTTAGCATTCTTCCACAAATTATTATCTTTGCTACATGATGAAGAAGCCTCCATATCATTTGCTTTAGGGATAAATTCCGTCATGGTAGAAATAGACTTACTTTTAAAACTATCAATGACTTTTTTTTCTTTATTGTCTCTGGCAAAGTTTTTTGCTTACAGACCAACCCTCCCTCTCTTATCACAAGAGGAGAGTTCAAAAACCAATAATTGTGAGGGAAGCTGTGATTGAATGAAAATCTACCTTTTGAATCCAACGAAGTTGGACGCACTGTAGATCTTAAGAAGATGGTGTTTCGGTCATCCATGGATGACCGGCCACCTTCATCCATCTTCAATGTTGGCACCCAAAGATATCTTCAAAATCCTTCCTCTTTTTGTGGAGCTTCTCTTTCTTCCCTAGGCGGATCAGGATCATATTTAAAATGAAAATAAGATCCACTAATCTTTAAATTTAACCAATTGGGTGTTGGGGACACCAAATTTTCAAAACAACCAAAAAAGCTTGGTTAGTATCCAAGAATTCCCAAGCAAATAAAAAATGACAACTAGATAGAGTCTCAACTTCCATTACTCTAAAATCATAATGTAAATAAAAAAAGTTGATAACCTAAAAATCAAGAGGCCAAATAACCACCTCGTCACTACTAACATCAAACAAAAACCTCATCATTGTAGTAAACCCACTTACAGACAGGAACTCTAAAAACTCCATTCCCTTCAGGTCTTCAAAAATAAAGATGTGATCTTCATAGATAATATCAATAACATCCATTGCCTTAGTTGGGATAAGATCCCACATATTGCTATCACCAATGCGCCCAACAACAAACGCCTTGGATGATCCAAATAAAGTCGACGAAGCAATAACACCGGCTCCAACTGTAGAGAAGCTAATTCCCAAAACAAGCGGATTACCAATCACACAAAACTTAAATGCAAAGATCAAAATTTGAGCACTTCCACTAAGAGAACATGATGCGACCTCTACACTACTAGATCCATATGAAATGGTAATCATCAACACAAACATCACCCTAGTATGAGAAAAACCAATAATATCCAATTCCTTCAAGTCTTCAACAAACAAGACTTTATCTTCAAAGAATAAAGAAGTAACATTCCTTAGCCTTGATGGGATAAGATCTCACCTAAATCTGGCTCCAATACATCTAGGAGGATCCAAACAAACTTCTATATACGAACCAAACAAAAGAAGATAAGTTGTTGCATTAACTACGTCATTTGAAACCATACAAACTGTAGCTTCCGTAAAACTACCAAACCTCACATCTTTGGAAATTTTCATTAAAGGTAGCAAAACAAAACCATATCCAAGAAGAAAACCATCAACAATTAGATCATCCTTCCTAAGGATAGCATCCAACTTTCCCCCAATACAAGAACATTTAGTGAGTCTAAAACTAACTTCCTTTGAAAAACTCATCTTCACCAAGAAAATCTAAGAAGTTTCTTTAAAACTTTCTTGAAAAGGAACATCATATACAAAGAAAATTCCAACTAAAAATCTTCACGTTAGTAAACAAAAAATTCTTAATGTCTCATAGAAAGAAAACTATCAACAAAGAACCACTCCAAAGACACAATCCAATGCATATCCCAAAATGCAAAATTTGTGGAAGTTTTATAGCCCAACCCTCTATCAGCGACACCAGGCCGATGGACGATCGATGTCAAAATGACAGCATGAAAGAAACGCTCAAAAATATTACACTTCATTCTCTTTTGTCCACTTTCATTCAAAAATGCTTGTTTTATTTTTAAACCCATAAATAACTATAAATGACAAAAGTATTGATTTGGTCCTAGTTATGTAAGAATTCTTATCAAATTCATTGCATTTAAATTCAAATTTTTGATTTCATTTGTAATCCAAACAACAACGACATTTAGCTAATGTAATTTTTCCCTATGTCAAGTTGGAACCATTTTCGGTGTCTTTACATATAAAGTCCAGATTCCAGTTTCATTTGTAAACCAGTAATAACAATTTGTTTTTAATGTACAAATTTTTTCATAGGTTAGGTGGGGACTTGTGTGAGTGTCATTACATGTTAAGACTAAATTTTTATAATATTTTTAAACTAAATAAAAACTATAGATGTTCAAGGTACTAAATTTGTCCTAGAACATGTAGGAAACCCTAATCAGTTTTAACTTAAACTTATATTTTAACACTATCTAAAAATTAAGCTTCCCCCACAATTTTAAGTCTAAATGCAAATCTAAATCCCATTAAAATAAACTCCTCCTAGTCTGAAGTCTTTAGACCAATTCCCAATGTTAAATCTAAATCTAAATCCTATCAATATCAACTTCTGTGGTCTAAAGCCTTTGGACCTAGTCTTGGTCTAAATCTTAATTTAAGTCTTGTAAAAAATATTTTCTCCTGGTCTAAATTCCTTTGACTATCACTTGATTAAAATCCAACTTTAAATGGCCATATATATAATTACTTTTATTAGAGATCTTTTAAACAAAATTTTGATTATAACATTCATGAAGTCAAAGCAAAAAAAATTTTTGAGTCCATTCTAATTTAAGCTCATTCTAAGGATTCAGTAATTTAGCTAAGAATTTTGCCCAGATAAAAATTTCTTATGTAAAAACAATGAGTTCAAAAACTAATTTAGAATTCTCGTTCAATTACCAAAAATGTCAAAAACATTTATCTTCTAGTGGATAACGGAGGTCAATGCTACATTCGTCCATACCCAGTCTTAGATAGACCCTATAATATTTTTTTTCTTTTGGAATTGAAACATTAAGTTCATTTTTATAGGACCATAGATTGAAGTGGCTAAATATTCTAAAATCATTCTAAATAAACCCCTTTTATGATCATTACTTTGGGTAATTTAGCCATTGATCCTACATTTGTTAAACCTTTGGTCTTTTCACATCTTACATTCCCAAAATATACTACTATATATAATGGAAAGGCCATCATAAAGTATGAGGTCCATGTACAAAACTTTAACTTGCGTCATCTTCATCTATCAACGAGATGAATAAGTCCCAAAGATGGTATTGTCATCTAAGATGGAAGGCTGATAACAAAGAACTTCAATAGGAAAAGAGTTTGACTAACATTAAGCTGAAGCAATGATAAAGAAGTTTCCAAAAGTACTCGATGAATCAAGGGTTTTTGCCTATTCACCATAGTTAGCTAGAAGGTTCTTTGACCCACTTTTAGATACGGATGGGGAAGAAAATGTCTTCCAAATAGTCTATTCGCGCCACCTTCTTGTAAAAAAACTTTTATTTTACCTTCTTTTTATAAAAGGAAAAGAGAAATTTATGACTTTTTTAAATGGATTGATCACAACTATATAAATAGTTAAAGACTGAAAATAAAAAATTTGAGAAGGATGTCATCTCAACTCGAGCTAAGTCATAGATACATAGAGAAATAATCTTTCTCATTCTTACTAAAGGAAGAGTGCAACTTATAGATGCATAGCCTATAAAGTTAGTAGTCATTATAGACGTAGAAGGGAACCAAAGAAGTTATATATATATATATATATAATCAATATTATCAATCTCTATGATGTTCTGGGGTTATGGAAACTTTTCCTAAAGAGAGTATAACCTTGATAACTTCTCCTACTTCCTATCAATAAAAAGTTAAATTATTTAGAGTATCACATCACTTATTGGAATTTAAATTCCCAAGAGTCGATCTAGATCATAATGATGGTATCCATAATTGTGTTTTTATATGAGGAGGTTGAAGCCCATAAATCATCCAACCTTAATATTGATGGTAGTAAGGTTTGGAGACCAACAGAAGTTACCACTTGGAATGCATTGGTCTCCAGTAAACATAATGTAGTATAAGAAATTAGAAGAAATTGTAAAGCGCCAATGCAATCCTCTCTAATAAAAGAATACACATCGGTCAACCCATACAACATCATAGGATGATCAATTTGAGGAGACTTTCTTAATAAGATTTGTCTTCCATAGGGATGAATTTATGAAGGAATCTCCACACAAAAATAGAGATCATAGCAGGGATGGATTTATGCCATATCTTATAAAGAGTACTATCAAAGTTACCTTTATCTTTAAAGAAATGCCAAGCACTCTTTAAATGAAACTTACCATGTTTGAACAAATCACAGAGCATGATGTCATTGGAGGTAGTGGTAATAGGCAAGTTTAAAATACCGTGAATAATACTTTCAGGGAGCATATTAGATAATTTATCGTAGTCCCAACAATTATCATTAAAGAAAAAATTGACTTTAATAGAGGAAAAAGAAGTATAATTTAAAATAGAATCAATAGAGTCTTTACCTTACCATCTGTCTTGCCCAAAAAAAGATGTTACCTTAACCAAGACCCTAAAAATAAGAGGTTCCACCTTGTATTTGACTTTACAAAGCCTCTTCCACACTTTAGAATTCCCAAGTTTAGGAGAAATATTGGTACGAGGCTTTCCCAAATAGTATTTAGAAATCATAAAATTTGCCACATATTCTCTTTAGAGCATAAGTTATACCAAAGTTTGTAGGTAAAAGCCTTAGCATGATCATGTAAATTCTTGCAACCAAAAGCACCTTCCTCTTGAACACCACAACACTTATCCCAAGCAGCACAAGTAATTTTAGAAGAGGAAGATGTACCTTTCCAAAAGAACTTGTTAATAAGCTTGTGGATTCGACAGCAAACCTCTTTAACAGAAAGAACCCTTTTAACAAGAGTCAATCTACCTCCAAAATTAAAGAAAATTAGAGTTTCAGGAAAGAAGCTTATTTTGCACAGAAACAATAAGATTATCAAACAAAAAAGTTTGCCTTCTACCTTTAAACAAAGGAACACCAAGGTATTTGACTGTCAACTTAGAATGGGTAAAACCAGTGGCATTTTTAATGGATAGAATGCGATCATTAGTAGTCCTTCTAGAAGCAATAAAACAATATTTATTTTTACTCAAAGACAAGCCATTACTCATTTCAAAAATATTGAAGAAATCCATAACCTTGTGAATTCTAGTAATAGTTGCTTTAGTGAAAACAACAAAATCATCAGCAAAATAAAGATGGGAAATATGAAAACCACACAAAGTACAAATGTACATGCTAGGGTTATTTTCAAATAAATTTGAGTGGTCCCTGGATAAAATCTCAGCAACAATAATAAACAAAGCTGGGGAAATAGGATCACCATGCCTTAATCCATGAGAAGATTTGAAAAAAGCCATGATTAGAACCATTTAAAATTATGGAGAAATGCACATTTTCAATACAATTCTTAATGAGATTAATAACCACAGAGTTAAAACCAAACAACTTGAGGATATAGTAAATAAAGTGTTGAAACTCGTTCATTATGAATTAGGTTGTTAAGCATAAGTTTAGGTCCCACGGCTAACCAAGAGGGGGGGGGGGGGGGGGGGTGAACTGGTATTTTAGAAATTAATCCCTCTTTTGAGTATTTTAAGCTGAAATTAAACTTTAACGAATTTTGTAGAAATAATTTTTCAACCACAGTTTTAAAATAGTAAATCACAAAAAAAATAGCGGAAAAATAATGACACTAGATTTATAGTAGTTCGGTCAAAAACAGACCTACATCCACTCCCTGGAGGCACCCTCTGAGTATTGCACTAATGCCACTAGTGACTCTCCTTTTGCACCCACAGCAAGACGGAGAAGACTTTACAAAACTCTTTTCACCACTACCCGGTGCGGCAGAGAACTGTCATCCTTTTACACTATTCCCAGTGCTGGCAGAGAATCGTTCATCCTTTCACACTCTCCCAGTGTAGGAATAGAACCCTTAATCCTTTCACACTCTTCTGGTGTAGGAAGAGAACCCTTCGTCCTTTCACAGTCTCCTAGTATGGGCTGAGAACCCACGGCTGTTCACACTCTCCAAGTGTTTGCAGAGAACCGCATCTCCTTGATAGATCTTCTCACAAAAATTCTAGAAGAAAGAAAGAAAAGTGTGAAGTAATCTAAAATCACAAGTAGAGAATCTTACCTTTAAAAACCAAGTCAAGCCTTCACGATCCAGTAGTAAGAATTCTCCTTTAAATGCTCTCCCACACTCTCTCCTTGACTCTTCTTTCAGTAGGCACCAAGATCAACGAGCAAAAAGATTGGGTGGCTGTAAAAATTGGTCCTTATATAGGAGAGGCAAGAAAAACCATCCAAAAACTATAAATATTCAAGTCAACATGAAATGGATCCTCTCGTACGATCCTGGATAGTCATGGATGATTTTACTTAAAGTGTCAGAAATGATCCTAATGAATATTGGTTCGAACTATATTCGTACACGATCATTGTCCCGTACGAACTAGATTCGTCTGGATGAACAGTTATTTCACAGGTCTGTTCCCAAATAACTACAGGATGTAACCAACTTACTTAAGTCGGTTTCCATCATCCTGGGATGAACAGTATTTCATCTGGATGAAATGTTTATAGAGAGTAACTCGTCCAGGTATGAATATAAATGTCGTTCCGACAAAAATTTTACAGACACCAACTTGTTCGGGGATGATTATAATTTCGTCTGGACAAAAAATTTATAGAGCCTAGCTCATCCTTGCATGATTATAATTTCATCTGGACAAACATTTTATGGAGCCTAGCTCGTCCTGGGACAAAAATAATTTCGTTTGGACGATTAGGACTTAGAAAAAAAATTTCTCCTAAAACTGTTCATTCCATTGTTCTTAAAAGAAGATAACTGACTTGATCGACCCATATGAATTGTATTCGCCCTGTACGATCAGTACAAAATTTTTAAGATCTCTCTAAGTATGTGTGTTTATTCACGCAATTACAATCCCTCCCTCTCAAACTTAATTCAAACAAAAATTACAAGCTTCAAAATAAAAGATATCTTATGCTAAATTTGATTTGAAGTCTTCAGTAATTTGGAGTTTGATTTTTCTGAAATGTTAGTACACACAAGAGCAAAAATAAATCTTCTAAAAAGTGTTAGGAGATAACTATACATAAAATAATAATATTGGGAATCATCAAAACTATACAAGTTGCAAGAATGTAAAACATGCAAATAGCAACTCTCTTAACAATCTCCCCCTTTTTGATGATGACAAAACAATTATTGTTTGTAGGATTACAAATTCTAAGAATCTCCTAAACTCCCCCTGAATTGATAAACCCATGAAAATGAGGTAATTGAATAAAAAAATTTTGTTTTTCAAAAATTTTAAACAACACAAAAGATAAAACAAAAACAATCCAACACACATATGAAAACATACGATAAAATAAATAAAAAATACAAAAATACACTTGACACAAATACATAAGACACAACAATTAATTTCTCCCCCTTTTTGACAATATCAAAAAGTGAAGATGAAAAATACATGAAATGTAAGTAGAAATATGAAAATTATTTGACATTTAATCTTGAAAGTGATTGAAATAATGAATGCAAATAAAATTAAAATATTAGACAAATCATAGAAATTCGTACAATTTAAGAAGTGATATAACATAGATAACAAAAAGAATTTATCAAAGACATGAGTTAATTTAGACACTAAGATAGAGAAAATCATTGCACTAAGGATGAATAAAAAATTGTATATTTCAAATTTCAATATCAATTATAAATGAACATAAGATCAATTTGAATTAAGAGATTAAAATAGTTTGGAAAGAAATAACTACCACATGTGGCGCTTTGCGCATCTTTTTCACATTTGTGGCACATTTTTGTGCATCATTTTTACTTTGGGCTTATTTTGTGCCTCTTTTTCACATTGCGAACCTTTGCGCATTCCTTTTGATTTTTTATACTTTTACAATTTGCAAGAGTAATTTTATTCTTTCAAAAAACAATAATCTAAAATTTCAAATCTTTCTAAGTGAATAAATAATGATTGATAAGTGAAATATAAAATAAGAAATCATTGCAATTGCAATAATAATATTAACAATAAGGCAGTCTAAATGAGAGACATGAAATTGAAAATTCTAATAATATCAAGTTATAACCAAAACTTAAACTTAAAATAATATGATTTTCTAATGAATTTAATTTTAACTTACAATTCAGTTTATAGCACAATTAAGATTAAAAAAAAAACTGATGATTTTCATAAAGACTAACAAACATTTCAAAAATAAGTTCAAATCAAAACACAAGAACTAATATTGATATCACTTTGAAGATATTAAAATAATACATCAGGATATCAATACAAAATAAAACATCTAAAATAAAAGAGAAATACATCAAACTACTAAAAACAAATAATAACTAACAGATAAAGTAAAAAACAATAACAACACAAACACATAACATCAAGTGCATCTATCACTCAGATGGTCCCTGATTTGGAGGAGGAGGAGGAGGAGGAGAACCACCAAAGAGGTTAAAATATGTACTCATCATAAGTACATGGTACTAATATCATTCATTTGCTCCCTCATATAACCCATGTCATGTTCATATTGAGCAGCCTGCTGCTATAAATGAATCTCAATTTGATCAAAGCATTGATCAAAATGTGTCTCTAACTGATAAAATCTTTGAACCAATTCCTAATAATTTGGTTCATTAACGGGAGTAAGTGCACCTTCTGGCCCTTCCTCTGTATCACTTATGACATATGCTTTACCTGATTCCTCCCTGAAGATCGCTCTAAATGATTCGTCATTGTAGTAGAGTAGTTCTTCATATTCTTGATCAGGATGAAACAAGTTGTATTTCTTCTCCAGAACATAGTTAATTAAGTGTCCTAAGGTAATATATCTCTTTCTTTTCTGTTCTGCATGGCCAATTATAGAAAGCCCATAAAGATAGTCAAGAATAAGTTAGGCTTCATCTATAGGTTTATTGCTCATGATTAAGAATATTTGGCTCTTCCAAATTTCTAGATTTATCCAAAATAACATGTGTGGTCTCCTCAATTACCAAAGTTCTTTTATTGAATACCCTATAAGATTTTCCAACACTTGAGTATCCAACAAAAATTCTTTCATCTGATTTTTGATCAAATTTCCTAAGGCAGATTTTCCATTCTTATGAATGAACACCTTGCAACCAAAAATATGCATATAAGATAAATTAGGTGTTCTTTCTTTTAGTAACTCATAGGGTGTTTTATTTAATTTTGATCTCACATTCACCCTGTTCAGAATATAACATGCTGTGCTAACCACCTCAGCCCATAAATATTATGGAAGTGAGTATTCTGTCAACATTGCTCGAGCAACTTCTATTAATGTTCTATTTTTTCTTTTGACTAACCCATTCTGTTGAGGGGTTCTAGGTGTAGAAAAGTTATGTTCAATTCCTTTCTCCTTACAAAATTCTTCAAATTTATCATTCTCAAATTCTCCTCCATGATCACTTTGTATAGAGATAATTTCACACCCTACTTTTCTTTGAATCCAAGTCAAAAAATTTTTAAATTCCTTAAATGATTCACTCTTATGAAATAGAAATCTAACCCATATAAATCTTAAGTAATCATCTACAATCACAAATCTGTATACCTTCCCTCTTAGACTCACAGTTTCAACTAGTCCAAAAAGATCCATATACAAAATCTCTAAAGGTTTACTAGATCTAAGATCTGTATTGGACTGAAAAGAGGACTTCACTTGCTTTCCTAGTTGACATGCATCACAAAGGTGATCCTTAATAAAGTCTAGTTTAGGTATACCTCTCACTAAGTTCTTTTAGGTAATTCTACTAAGGTTTTTCATGATAAAATAACAGTCTCCTATGCCATAGCCATGACTCATCAGATATAGTTTTCAAACAAAAAGCAGTAGGAGAATTAATGCAATTTAAATCTAGCATGTAAATATTGTTTAACCTTTTACCATTCAAAATATCTTTATCATTTAGGCTTAATATGCAGCTAGTAGGAAAAAAGTTTACACAATAACCCTTATCACATAGCTGGCTTATACTTAACAAATTATGCTTTAAGCCTTCTACCAATAACACATTGTCTATGAAAAATTCTTAAAATTTCCAATCATACCTGATCCAACCACCTTCCTTGTGGTGTTATCTCCAAGTATAACCTTGCCTCAACTCCTAGCTTCCAGCGTTATGAATTGAGTAGTATCTCCATCCATATGCTTTAAACATCCGCTGTCCAGGTACCATATGCTCTTATGAGGCCTTGTGTGAGAGCAGCCCTACAAAATTATCAAACGTTAGACTTGGGAACCCAAACAAGTTTGGGTTCACCTTTTAGCAATTTATAATCAGATGCATGTATGATATGTCTAGGTTTATGCATCTTAGGTCTTCACACCAGATTAGTTTTTATCTTTAAACTACAAGTGTGAGCTATATGTCCAAACAATCTAAAAGTATTATGTTTTACTTTTGGAAATGATTTTCTAAGTCTTCCAACATTCATCTGTCTTTTTAGGGATTGCATAAATTTAGGATACATAATAGGATTAGTAAAATCTTCAAATTTAGGGGGTATCCTATTATCCTTGAGAGCTTTTATCATTAATTTGTAAAATGAATTCATATCTTCCAAAATTCGATTTCAAAAATTGATTTTATATTATTTTCTCTCTAATTCATCCTTAAAGTTCTTAAAATCTTTCTCGAGTTCTGCATAGGATGATTTAGAATTCTCATGATTTTTATTCAAGTCGTCAAACTCATCAAGTAATTTCATGTGGTTGTTATCAATCAAAGCATGATCTTTCCTAAAGATTTTATGTTCCTTTTTAAGCTCTTTCAATTCTAAACTAATGCTAGTATGCATTTTTTTCATTTTCCTATATGATTCTTGCACGTGTTTAGAAACTTTAAAATGTTTATCATAAGTTAAGTCACATACCTCTTCTTGATTTGATAGATCAAGATTGTCAGCCATTAAGCATAGATTAGTGACTTCTTCTTCCTTTTCTATTTCTGACGAGTCTGAAACTAAGTCCGACCAAAAAGCTCGTTGGAACTTCTTCTTGCCCTTCTTCATAACCGGTTTCTCCTCTACCTTCTCTTTGTTAGGATTGGCTTTGAGTTTTGGGAAAATCCATCATTTTATGTCCAGGTTTCCTGCACTCATAGCAAATAATTTTATTTGAATCTTGGCATTTCTATTGAATTTATCTCTATTCCACTACTGGCGTCTCTTCTACTTCTTCTTTAGAAAGCTTCTGAATTGTCTAGTCTTCAATGCGATGTCGTCTTCATCCTCAGGTTATGAGTGTTCACTCTCAAACTCTTCCACATTCAGTGTTATGTTTTTCTACCTTCGTGGTTCACTTGCATCAACCTTTCTTTGGATAACTCCTTGCTCGTAAGCAATAAGCAAACCAAGAAGATTATCAATAGAGTAAATGTTTAAATCCTTAGACTCTGTAATTGTAGTAATTTTAGCATCATATGCAGTAAGTAAACAACGAATAATCTTATTAATCATTTTAGCATTTGTTAACTCCCTACCCAATGTATGTAAAGAGGAGACTATTTGTGTGAATCTTGTGTACATATTAGAAATAGATTCATTTAGTTTCATGTGAAATAGTTCATATTCATGAAACAAGATATTAAGTCTAGATTGCTTAACCTCATTAGTCCCCTCATATGTTATACAAAGTCTATCCCATATCTCCTTTCCACATTTGCAAGTGGAAACCCGCATGTCGTCTTCTGATTTTAAAGCACAAAAGAAACTATTCAAGTATTTAGCGTTAAGTTATGCTAAGTCATGTTCTTCTATTGTCCAATCTGTAAAAGGTGTTTCAACTCTAACTCTGTCAACTAATCTAGTTGGTTTTGTATATCCTTACTAGACTAAGATCCATATACGATAATCAAGTGACTGTAAAAAAGTATACATGCGAGTTTTCAAAAAATTAAAAGGTATATAGTCAAACAGTGGAGGTCTAGTTATAGAGTAACCCTCAGGTGTGTTTCGGTTTCCAAATGTCTATCTACGTTAATCAAAAAGTAGTCTAAACTTATGATTTTGAAACACAGCTCTGATATCACTTGTTAAAACTCGTTCACTATGAATTAGATTGTTAAGCTTAAGTTTATTTCCCATGGCTAACCAAGAGGGGGGTAAATTGGTATTTTAAAAATTAATCCCTCTTTTGAGTATTTTAAACTAAAATAAAACTTTAATGAATCTTGTAGAAGTAGTTTTTCAACCACAGTTTTAAAACAGTAAATCACAAAAAAAACGAAAAATTATGACACCAAATTTATAGTGGTTCGGTCAAAACCAGACCTACATCCACTTCCTGGAGGCACCCTCCGAGTATTGCACTTATACCACTAGTGACTCTCCTTTTGCACCCACAACAAGGCAGAAAAGCCTTTACAAAACGCTTTTCACCACTACCCGATGCAGCAGAGAATCGTCTTCCTTTTACACTATCCCCAGTGCTGGCAGACAACTGTTCCTCCTTTCACACTCTCCCGGTGTAGGCAGAGAACCCTTCATCATTTCACACTCTTTCGGTGTTGGCAGAGAACCCTTCGTCCTTTCACACTCTCCTAGTGTGGGCAGAGAACCCGCGGCTGTTCACACTCTCCAAGTTTTGGCAGAGAACCAGATCTCCTTGATAGATCTTCTCACAAGAATTCTAGAAGGAAGAAAGAAAAGAGTGAAGTAATCTAAAATCACAAGTAGAGAATCTTACCTTTAAAAACCAAGTGAATCCTTCATGCTCCAGTAGTAATAATTCTCCTTTGAATGCTCTCTCACACTCTCTCCATGACTCTTCCTTCAGTAAGCACGAAGATCAACGAGCAAAAAGATTGGGTGGCAGTAAAAATTGGGCCTTATATAGGAGAGAAAAGAAAAACCATCCAAAAATAGCAAATATTCAAGTCAACACGAAATGGATCGTCCCGTACAATCGTGGATCGTCCTGGACGATTTTAGTTAAAGTGTCAAAAATGATCCTAATAAATATTGGTACGAACTATGTTCGTGCACGATCATCATCACGTACGAACTAGGTTCGTCCAGATGAATAGTTATTTCATAGGTCGGTTCCCAAATTACTACAGGATGTAACCAACTTACTTAAGTTTGTTTCCATCATCCTAGGACGAACAGTATTTCATTTGGACGAAATGTTTACAGAGAGTAACGCATCCAGGCACGATTATAAATATCATCTAGACGAAAATTTTACAGACCCCAACTCATTTGAGGATGATTATAATTTTGTTTGGACAAAAATTTTGCAGAGCCTTGCTCATGCTGGCACTATTATAACTTCATCTGGACGAACATTTTACAGAGCCTAGCTCATCCTGGGATGAAAATAATTTTGTCTGGAGGAACAGAACTTAGAAAAAAGATTTCTCCAAAACTATTTGTTCAATTGTTCTTAAAAGGAGATAACTGACCTGATCGTCTCGTATGAATTGTATTCGTCCCGTACGATCAATAAAAAATTTTTAAGATCTCCTCAAGTGTGTGTGTGTTTATTCACTCAATTACAATCACTCCCTCTCAAACTTAATTCATACAAAAATTACAAGCTTTGAAATACAAGATATCTTTTGCTGAATTTGATTTGAAGTCTTCAGTAATTTGGAGTTCAATATTCCTGAAATGTTAGTACACACAAGAGCAAAAGCAAATCTTCCAAAAAGTGTTAGGAGATAACTACACATAAAACAATAATATTTAGAATCATAAAAATTATACAAGTTGCAAGAATGTAAAACTTGTAAATAACAACTCTCATAACATAAAGAACCAATCAATATTGTCATAAGCCTTTGCAATATCGAGTTTCAAAATTACATTACCTCCTCTAACCTTGATATCCAAATCTTGACATAAATCATGAGCTAAAAGAATATTCTTAGTGATAGCCCTGCCTTTCACAAACCCCATCTGATAGGGAGATATGATTTTAGGAAGAATGAAAGAAACACAATTCAAAATAATTTTAAAAACTAATTTATTAAAAAAGGTACATAAGCTAATAGGCTTGAAATCATTCCAAGTTTGAACTGAATTACTTTTAGGTATAAGTAGAAGTAAAAAAATTAGGGATTGGAGTACCAGCAAAAAAGTCCAAAATGGCATAAAAATATCATGATGAATAATATTCCAGCATTTTTCAAAAAACAGAGTAGTAAACCCATCTGGACCAACAACAAAATTACTATTCATGCCCATTAAAGAGTCTTTCACCTCCTCAAGAGGAGGTCTAGAAATACAATCATTATCTTCATTATTGAGAATTTTGGGAATAATAGAGTGGTCAAGGATCTGAGTTGGGTTTAAAGCTTTATTAAAATGATTATAGAAATGAAGCATAACTAAATTAGTAATTTCATCAGGTTTGGAAGAATAGGATCCATCCTCCCTTTGGATGTTATTGAAACTATTCATAATCCTTTTCCTCTTAATTGAAGCTTGGAAAAATTTAGTATTCTTATCCCCCTCATCCAGATGTTTAGCAGCTGCTTTCTGCTTCCAAAAAACCTCTTCCTGAGCTTGAAATTTAAAGAGCTTAATTTTGGATTGATTTAAAAGGGAAAAGTTCACATCAGTAGGTTCATTCTGACATAAATTTTCAATGGAATTCACACATTCTTCAGCATGAAGAATATTAGGAAAAATAATTTTAAAAACATTGTGATTCCACCAATTCAGAACATGTTTCAATCTTTTGAGCTTGAACCAAAGTCTATTCATACCAAAAATCAAATTATTTGGGTGTAAAGGAGCATGCCTGTTATCATGGTTAATAGTAAAAAAAGAATCATTAAATAACCACATATTTTGAAATTGAAAGTGAAAGTGTGTATTAAAATTTCTTTCTTAATAGTAATAAGGAGAGGAGAGTGATCAGATAATGTTCTACTAAGATGCTCGACATTAGTAGGATTAAAACAGTTAATCCAAGAGTCATTAAAAAGCACACGGTCAAGCCTTTGCCTTAAATGACCCCTATTCCATGTAAAATTGTTAACACTAAAGCCAATATCAACTAAATTGCAAGATAAAATCATATTATTAAAATTAGCCATAGAATGGTAAGAGGGGGAGGAACCACTAATTCTTTTAGAAGATGAAGTAATGGCATTAAAGTCACCACCAACCAACCAAGGTAAGTTACAACTACTGTGGAAATTCATGATCTGATCCCATAAAATTCTTCTAATGTAAAGGGAAGAAGCAGCATACACAAAAGATGCGTAACAATGAAAATTAAAAGCCTCAATTTTACAATGCATGTTTTTGTTGAAATCACCAATAACATCAATTTTAATTGGATTTTTCTAAAAGACCCAAATTTTGTTAGCCACATTCAAAATCGCAGAGTTAAAACCCAAAAACTAAGAGGTACTCATTAAACGGGAAGCAGGAATAAGAGGTTCAAGTAAAATAAGAATAGAAATATTATGAATATGTCATAAATTTTTAACACGAATCCTTGAAGAAGGGCAACCAATGCCCCTAACATTCGAAATAATAGTGCTAAACATAAATAAAATTAATGAGAAGTCTTCGAATGTGAATTTCTAGGAGTGTTTCTAGCTAGTTGAAAAGTAATATGTTTAGGCATTCAACCTCTTTTACTTTGAAATTTGATAAAACTGTTATCATTGTCATCCTTAGCAAAACATTTAGCATTAATGAGTAAATCCTCCTTATCACATAGATAATCAATATTATAATGGGTATTTGAAGGAGACTTACTATCATTAGAATGAAACCTGAGGAGATTAGGATAATCATCCTCCATGAACCTACCATCCTCCACCCAATTATCCATAACATTCATAACATGTTCTTTCAAAGAAGTAGTCGGTATAGGACATAGGTCCACAGAAGCAATTTCTCCATCCTCTAATGTCATACCATTCTTAGCACTGACACTAATAATCATTTGATTATCCACATTAGTTTCCTTCCCGGAATCCTGAATATTTAAAGGTTTAGAATTCATAATATTAATGGGATCAGAATTATTGTGATTAATAATGCAAGAAGGAACATTTTTAGAATTAGGCAAAGCATGGTCCATATTCTCCTCACAATCATTAGAAGTAGTATTTAAAAGCTCAATTTTCATAACCAGACGAACATTAACATCATTAGAAAAAAACATTTAATTCAACTAAGGGAGGTTCATCTTCAACCAACGAATCCTCCTGTAGATTCACCAAAGGTTCCGTCTGTTGATTAGTTTCCTTGTCATTTCCACACTCCTCATCTAGCTTCTTCATAAAGTTCTAATCAGGATGCAGATGACAGTGTTTCCTATAGTATTCATTAATAGCATGCCCATGCATTTTATAGAAAGAACAAAAAATTGGTAAGTTCTCAAATTCAATTTTTTGAAAGTATCCCTTATTTTTAGATCCAATCCAGATTTTAGTTTGATGTTTCTAAGAAACATCCAGTTCAACCAACACCCTCGCAACCGACAGTCTAGAAATGGAAGCTGTAGCTTGGTCAGTCTGTAAAGGACAACCTAAGATAGAAGCCATACCAAATAAAATTTGCTGGTTAAAAAATTGTAATCTCAAATTAGGGAAGGATATCCAAATTGGAGAAATCGGAGATTTCTCTCTCACATCAAAATCCGGCGTCCATTTCAATAGGTGACTTTGACATGCTTGAACATAATACGATCTCCTGGCAAAAATTTGACTATAATCAAGATCAATAGAAAGTTGAATGGAAATATGTCTTTGATCCAGTAAGCCGACATGAAACGATCCAGTAAGCTTAAGATTCACAAAAAATTTGCGAATAACATCGAGATTAGGTCTCCTCAAAATAAATTTATCAACTAAAGTTAAGGAAAAAGGAGCATCTATTTGTTCCACCACAGAATCCTCAAAAAGAAGAGCCGGATATCCTTCAAAGGTCGAGTGCATAAAGCAAAGTTTTTGCGAAGCAGAAGAGGATCCAATGACAACATCTTTGAAAGATCATTATTTTCGTTCCAAAAGAGAGGAGGAAAAAGGGTGAGGTAATGATGGAGTCATCATCCCCCAACACGATCCCCCAAGGAAAAATTTAAAAGAAGCAAAAGAAATAAGTAGAATAAGACAACCCGAGAGAAATCAAGCAAAACCAGAGGAAAAAAAAAGCCAGGAGGGCCAAGATCCACCACACAAGGAGAAACGCTAGAGTCACCCAGGAATCGTCAAAGCTCCAAAGCGCAGTGCAAAACCATCTATGGTAGATTATGATACATAAGTTATATGGTACGATAAATTCAATTCAAAATCATCTAGCAAGATCGTTCAGACGAATTGGTCAACCTTTATAATTTATCGTATAGTATGATCAAACATCATATGATATGATATGCAGTAAATTCCTTGGGTTCATTTTGGATGATCCTTGGAATGACCAACTTCATACACAAGTGATCGTCCAACACTATGAAAATTGTATAGTATAATTAGTTAAAATATTATGGATTTCATTTGGTAAAATCCAAGGGATGACAAATTTCATACATAATTAATCATTTAATATGAATTATTTTGTACAGTATGAACAAATCACAATAATTATTCATGATTTGATTTCATGTTATCAGGACTTTAATTAATAAAGATTTTAATTAGGGCATACAATATGATCTAAATTGTTTTGTATGATTAATACAGAATTAGTATCTTTCTTAACCTTTGGTGGCTAGGGTTTTGACAGAGCAAGCATAATTTGTATAGTACAAATTAAAATCATATTGTATGAAAAACTTCATAACAAAACCAATATCATACAATACAAAAAACATAAAAAATAGACTCTCCAAAAATATTTTTATCTCTCCCCATGTTTGTGTGCAAGGTGACTTAGCAATGATATCCACCCAAATACATGATCTGAAACTAGAAAGGAGTAAATATAGAATAAAATGAAAATGAACTATAACTTTAGTCTAACTAGTCTTGAGCTAATCAGAACATCAAGTGAACGATGGACTAGTTTAATGAAACTTTAGTATGGATAAACTTAAAATAAAATATCATAGAAATAGGAGAAATCAGTAACATAAAAAATAATATTTGTTATCATCAAAATTACAGTGCTTGAATACATTTTGCAACATTCTCATCCTTTTTTATGATGGAAAACATTGTTGTTTTCATATTTTAAAAAAAAAATTACTTTACTCTAACCCCCCCCCCCCCCCCCCCCCCCCCCCCTCCCTAGATGATAACCATTTGTAGGAAAAGGGAGCATAAAAAAACCACTTTTAAAAAAAATGCAATAACTAATAACTATAATAAATAACAAAAAAAAAATAATTATAACAATGATAAACAACTAAATACTACTCCTCCTTTTACATCATAAAAAGAGGGAAAATAGCAGGAAGAAAAATAGACAAGAGAAAAACCAAAAGAATAAGACAAATAGACTCAAATGCTAAAAAACTCAGGTAAGGAAATAACTATTATAGACATGAGAACTCTCGTAGGTATTTTTAGAATGTAATAAACTTGCTCTATAAACAAAAAAGAGAAATAAGATAAGTCTTGACTTTATTGTAACCATAATATTTGCATTCAAGAGTATGCTCACCCAGCTTAACATCTTTACAGGCTAAAATCTTTTATCTCAATAACAATCTAATATTTCAAGAATTATAATTTGATAGTGAGACTTAAACTTTTTAGACCGCTAGAATGAAATATATAGAATAGAATATTATTATAAAAGTGATAATGAGGAATCAAGATTTTATAAGATCAAGTTTAAATCATATTGTAAAATACAGTAATTTTCTATGATTTAATGATTTACCAAAAAGAGAAGCTAATTTAAGTTCATCTCATTTTGTTTCTCTTTTATCATATTTTAGCATACATTATGCATCTTTTGTTTTGGTACACTTAGTAGATATTTTTTATTTTTGGTGTCATTGTGCATCCTTTGATTTTTGGCTCATTTTGTTTCTTTTTGGAATTTTTTGCAAATTACTTCCTTTCTTAATCTTTAAGAGTCTCGGTTGTAAAGTTTATATTCTAAATAGAAGAGAGGAGTAACTCATTCTCTTATATAGGGAGGAATAATCTACAAAGCAAATCTGATATTTCAAATAGGCATAAATAACCTGATTTATAAAAAATAATGAATCTTATTTATCAAATTACATAAAATACTCATGATATAAAAAATGTAGTAGAAAGAATGTTTTTTAATTTCAACCATCTCAACTCCAATTTGATTTAGATTTCAAATTCATACAAAAAATTATCATGCAATGGAAATAAGAAGGGATATAAAAATTTCTTAAATTTGTTTATCCTTCAAATTTTAAAAATGCCGCCAAATACTCATTAAACCTTTTAGCCATAATAAAAGTATGTTTATTACAAATAATAAAGAGCCTTCTAGAGAGTTCATTAGTACAGTACAACCAAACTCATAATGTATGAGTTAAATCATACAGTACAAGATCAATTGTACAGTGCGATCAAAAGAAACACATTTTCTTAAGACTGTCAATTTCTCAAGTAAAGTGCATATAAATGAGATCTAAGAAGACCAAACCAACTAGAAATAAAACGTATAACATAAAATAGAAAACCCAAACAAAAGGTAATAAAAAGTTTTTTTTTAATTAATACAATAACATAAAAAGAACTAGAAAGAAAAGTGCAATACATACACAAAATAACAAACCATAAAAGAAAAATATAGACATAAAAAATAAAAGTACAACACAAACACACTATTATAGAGAAGGATCCTAATCAGAAGAAGGCTATGGAGGTGGTTGGAAGAACTGAATAAAGCTATCATACTATTGTTAGATGTTGGTAAATTGCTGTTGGATGTTCCAAAATAGCACTCAGAACCAACCCATATCATTATCATGTTGTGTTTGTTGTTGATCTAGGCGAGTTTCCAGTCTTTCAAATCTTTGATTCAAATCCTCATATGGGTAGTGCTGAGGAGGTTATGCAGGTGCAGGATCAACTGTAGGGGCAATTCTCCTTCTCTATCGAAGATAGGATCTTCAGTCTCCCAACTCCTATGAAATTGCATATGGAAGGAGACATCCAAAAAGAAAATTGGAGTGTGATTAGAAGGAGGATGATATGTAATATTGTACTTTCTATAAAGGATACATCAAATCACATGTCTTATGGCAATGTTTTGTTTTCTCCTAGTGGCTAGAAGTCAAATGGAAGTGAGGTTTGAGATGTAGTCAATTAGAATTTAAGCATCATCCATTTGAGTGTTTGACATAATGAAGTAGGTGACAATTGATAGTAGAGGAGTTATACTTACCCAATATAAATCTTTAGGGATAGTAGTTATTTTCAAAAGGTGTTGGATAACACTGGCTTTTTGAATTAGACTTTGCACTAAGGATTGGTGGAAGTTTATAGTAGTATTTCTAAGAAACAAGATTATAGCTCTTTAGTCAATATTAGGTCTGGAGGCTATGGCTTGGGGTATATTACCTTTGGTGTTTAGTTGAAGGTAAATTCTTATGTCCTCCTCAACAATTTCTACATTATAACATCACACTCAAGAAGACATAACTATAGCATCCCCACTAATCCTAAGGTTTGCGGGAAAATCATAAAGGATTTTAGAATCTAAGGGATGAGATAAGGTTAAAGAAATTTAAGTGTAGTAGAGTTGAAGAGGTTCATTATAAGGAAGCTAAGTGTTAGCTGATTTTGAATCCTGAAAGGCATGATCAGGGATTCCTTGTATCTTAAATAGGAAGCTTCATCAAAAGCTGTTAGAAAAAAATATTTTATCGGGTTCCACGGAAAGGAAGCTCTGTGGGTTTTCGACTTTGTTTTCCTTCAACCATTATAAAGATTTGAATGCAAGAAAAGAGGAATTAAAGAGTAGTGTGAAAATTTTGTTAAAAATGGTTTATATAGTACGAACAGGTGTTTGTACGGTATGAATAGGTTTTTATATGGTACAATCAGTAATTAATATATTACAAAACTAACCTTAATTCATCCCAAATAGAGTTGATACATGAATTGTATAGTACGAAGAAGAGTTTGAATAGTATGATGATTAATGATAGATACAATCTAGATTGTTCATCAAGCTAATGGTTGTGATCTAAACAATGCTATGAAGACCGTACATTATGAACGTACTTCAAACAATATGATTAGAAAACTTTTTAATTTATATTAAAGACTGTGAAGTTAAGTAAGGTGGTTTATGTGAGGATTAAGGTACAAACATAAAGAATAAAAAAAATAAAACTAAAAGAATAAAAAAAATATGAACAACAAATAAAGTCATGATAATCACATTAAAAAAACACATTCATTGAGAATCTTACAAATGGCTGATTTTGTGATATGATTACTATATCAAGCCTAAAAACCATATGCTCCCACTGGATCATTTGTGAGAGCCCTCAAATCCAAAGATCATGGAAGAACAATTTTTGGAGCCCAAGTAAGTTTTGTTCCCTTCTTGAATTTGGATAAATCATCAGAATGCATGCCATGCTATATTTGATGCATCTTTGGTCTCCACACCAAGTGTGTTCTATGATGAATGGTGCAAGTGTGGCTAATGTGTCCTAACATTCAACATGAATAACATCTAACAACAAGAAAGGAGTTAACTAATCTATGATAGTTATGACTTCTATTCCTAGGTTTATGAGATACATGATATGGTGTGTGCTTACAAACAATTTTATTTTGAAAGGCCTTAAATTTTTCTAATAACATTTCATAGTTATTTCAAGAGCAAATATTTCAATTTTTAAGGAGTGTTGACTAAGATCTAAAATGATAGCACGTGCTTCTAACTCCTTAAATGACTTTTTTAAATCAAGATGCAATGCTTTTAAAGACTCATGTTTTTTAGATAAAGCTGAATATTTTTTATTCAATTCATCAAACTCATCCAATAAATCCATATGACCCTTATCAATATCAGAACCATCTTTTATAAACATTTCATTTTATTTTACAAAATTTAGCAATAAGTTTTTAGGATAACATGCTTCCTTTTTAGTTTCCTCTAAGAATCATGAATCTCTTCTAAAATAGCAAGTAATTCATCATATGAATTTTGACATACCTCATCTTGATCAGATTGATCATGATATTTCTTAGTCATTAACATAGACTTTTTACTTCTTCTTCTACTTCTGTTCCAGATGAATCTAAAATGGAGTCAATTAAAATGGCTTTCTAAGATCTTTTCTTTCCTTTATAGTAATATGCTTTTTCTTCAACATTATTCTTTATGTGGTAACCTTTGATTGTGGGCAATCAGTTTTAACATTCCTTGGTTTCCTGCATTCATAACAAACAATATCATTAGAAGCTTTAGAATTTCTATAATTCTTCCCTTTGCTCCATTTACTGATGATTCTTTTGTTTTTTCCTTAGAGAGCTTCTAAACTATCTAGTCATGAGTGCAATTTATTCTACTCCTTTATCTGAGGAACTTTATGGATCATTAGCTTTTAAGGCTATTATTTTATCTTCTTTTCTTTCTCCTGTATTAGATTGCCTTTGGCTTGTGCTTTGTTCATAGTTTATTAGGGATTCAAGTAAATTATCAATAGAATAAACTTTTAAATCATTTAATTTTTAAATAGTATATATTTTGGCATCATATAAATAAGGTAGACATCACAAGATCTTATTGATTTTTCAAAATTTAGTAATTCTCTACCTAAAGCATGTAGAGATGTGATAATTTGCATGGACCTAATATAGAATTCAGATTTAGTTTCACTAGGTTTCATACAAAAGAGTTCATTATCATGGAGCAGAATGTTTAACCTAGAGTATTTCACTTCAGTTGTTCCTTCGTAGGTTATGCAGAGTCTATCCCTAATTTCTTTTCTAGTTATGCATGTGGATACATGCTTGTAATAATCATATTCCAAAGTATAGAAAACATGGTTTAAACATTTAGCCTTTAGTTGGGCTAAATTTTTATCCTCAGTTGTCCAATAAAAAAAAAGGTCTTTGAGTTTTAACACCAATTACTAATTGAAAAGGTGCAAAATAACCATTATGTACAAGCTTACACATGCGATAATTAATTTATTACAAAAAGGTGGACATATAAGTTTTTCAAAAATAAAAAGGAACATTATCTCAAAGTGATGGTCTAGTTAGTAGTGTTTCTATTGCCAAAGTTAGCCAGGGATGTAAATTTAAAAGTTTTCTAAAACTTGTTCTTATTAATCCCGCTCTAATACCACTTAAAAGTTTAAGAGCATTGTGAAACCCAAAGAAATTAGTCCTGACGCTAACCAAGAGCTGGGTGAATTGGTTATTTAAAAAATTTCTTTAACAAATGAAAAGTCAAAAATCAATAATGCGAAAGTAGAACTAATTTTTTAATAACAAAAATTAGATATTTCAAACACAAATCATATCACAAAAAAGTGTAGAAATTAAAATGCAAAAAAATAAATAGAAAGAACACACCAAAAATTATATTGGTTTGGTCACCCTGACCTACATCCATGCCTTAGAGACTCTCTATCTAAGTATTGAACTAAAAAGACATGACTCCCCTTTTACTCTCACATCAAGGTGGAGAAGACTATACAGATGCTATAACACCTCCACATTGCAGGAGAGAACCATAACTCTTTTATAGGAAAAGAACCTCAACTCTATTTTGACCCTCCTGGTGATGGTTATAGAAACACAAATCTATCGTCACCCTCCAAGTTATGGTCAGAGAATAATAATATCTTTTGAAGAACATCTTATCCAGAGCCTCAGAGATTCCAAGAAGATACTTATAGGTACTAGGCAAGATTCTTGCTGGGAGAAACCTTGTGAACCCCTCACAACTTCTCCCTCACAAAATCACCCTTTGTTCTCTTACAATGCTCTCCTTCTTCTCTCCTTCAAGCTCTCTCTCTCAAGAAGACTAAATATAAAAAGATATCTCAAAAGAATATATAAAACCTTAAATAGCAGGATTATAAATACCCTAAATTTCAAGCCATATGACTTATGTTCATCAGAGCAATACACATATCGTAAGGTATGATCAGATCAATTCAGACTCATACAGAAATATCATTCAGATGAACTATTCAACTTTTATAATACATCATATAGTATGATTAAACATCGTATGGTATGACATGCAAAAAACTCCTATTCATTTAGGATGATCCTTTAGATGGCCAACTTTATACACAGGTAATCCTCTTACACTGTAAACATCATACGATATGATCAAAAACAAGTCATGGATTTATTTGGTATGATCCAAGGGATGACCAATTCCATACACATTTAATCATACAATATGAACTATTTCATAATGTATGATCAATAAAAAAAATTGTCCATTATTTGTTTGCCTTATATTACAGTATTAATTAAGAAATATTTTAACTATGGTTTACATTCTTATTTCATATTGTATAGAATTAGTATCTTTCTTAATCTTTGGAAACTAGGCTTTTAATAGAGCCAACAATTTGTATAGTAAGAATTAAACCATATAGTATGAAAAACTTTGTACAATATGAAACCAATATTTTCAATACAAAAAACTTAAAAAATAGTTACTCTCAAAAACATTTTTATCTATCCTATTATGAGTGTTCAAGGTTACTCAGCAATGTTATCCACCCAAATACATGATTTGACTCAAGAAAGGTTAAAATATTGAATAAATTAAAACTGACTGTAACCTTAGTCTACTCAGTCTTGAGGTGATCAGAATTGCAAGTGAATGGAGGACTTATTTCCAGAAATGTTAGTATGCACAAACATAAAACAAAATATCACATAAATAAGAGAAAGTTGTAACAGACATAATAATGTTTGTTATCATCAAAATTATAATGCCTGAATATGGTTCACAACACAAACTATATACCTGGGCTAAGAATAGATCATTCCACTCTTGGAAATGCTACTTACAGGAGTAATAGATCATCTTCTTGGAAGATCTTATTGGGTGGAGCTAATTATCTTCAAAAAATCACTAGATGGAAAATTTTTTCAGGTACATCTTTTAACATCTTAAGAGATGTATAGATTTTAGATAAAAGTCTTTATAAATGTCCTACTTTTATTGCGATTGTGGATTATGAGTTTCCATCAATTGATTACTTCATAATTGATGGAAATTGGAATAAGAAATATCTAAAAGAATTTTTAGGTATTTCCTTAGATGATGTTATCTTGTAAATTCAAAATTTCCCTAATCTTGAATGAGATTGGTTAGAGTTTATGAAGAAGTTCTCGGGAAAAAGTATAGCAGCTTTGGCTTCTTATTCTCATTGTGATGATTGTTCTGTGGTAGATTATGCAAAATGGATACAAAATATGCACCTTGCTCCAAGAGTGGAATGCTTTTGCTGGCATCTATTAAATAATGCTATTCCTATTAATGATTTTCTAATGTACCAAAGATTGTTGGGACATAATTTATGTCCTAGAGGATTTAATGAGGTGGAAAATATTGAGCATGTAATGGTGAATTGTTCAAAAATCGACCAAGTCATTGATCTACTTAAGAATTGGGGATTTTCGGTTCTATGTTTCTCATCAATCAGTGATTGAAAAATAAAGTTGGAGCTGCTATCTTTAGATAATCCTTTCATTGTAAGGATCTATTATGCTATGGTGTATTTTTCATGGAAGAGTAGAAATAAATGCAAGCATGGTGAGAATGAATTTAGCCTAACTTTATATCATCTGATGCTATTATTTATGCATCAATTTCAAGTTCTAATCTATTCATGGACCACTGGGGTGATAACCAGCCTAATCAGCTATCTCTTTATTGGCACCCTCCACAAATAGGATGGATTGAAGTAAACCATGATGCATTATTATAAAAATCTAATAATGGTTGAATCAATGGAGTATTTAGAGATTCAAAAGGTAGATTCTTACCTGCTTTTGAGTTTAATTATATTCATTGGGATAGCAAATTATTAGAATTGATGGCATTTCGATCCTTGAAGAAAATAATCCTTGATTGGATGTTGGATGCTAAAGGAATTATAATTGAAGGAGATAATTTCAATATCATTAAACATTTGTAAAGTTCAATAGATAAAGCTGGCCGAAATGTATATAATGATGAATGGGAAGACTTATAATTTTTGTAGGGTTTTAGAAAGCTTGTTTTTCATTTTGTTAATAGGAAATATAATAAGTTAGCCAATTATTATGCTAACCTTGTTTTATTAGGTGATTTCTTTTGGGATGATTTAAGTTGTAATAAGATTCCTCCTCCTTTTATTTTATTATTAAAGGAGGATAGTGATAGAATTTCTATAACATAGTAGGTTATAATAAGTTCTTTTTTTTATTAATGCAATTTGCATCTTCCTTTAAAAAAAAGGTTCCTCCTAATCGTGTTGTAGATATTAAGAATTTAATTGGTTTTAGTCAATGCCTTCTTCCTTTAAAGCACTTGGGTGTTTCCCTTTTATAAGGGTAGAAAAAAGTCCTTTCTTTTTTATGATTTAATTACTGCGGTACATAATAGAATTTCTTCCTAGGATTCTAATTTCTTAAGTTTTTGTGGTCATCATATTCTTATAAAAAGTATTCTTTATTCTATTCCTATTTATAGTTTTCAAAATTTACTTCCTATTAAGACTGTGTCTAATAAGATTGATAGAATTTTCAATAATTTTTTTTGGAAAGGTACGGGTAGCAGTTCTAAAATTGACTGGTCTTCCTTGGATAAATGTTATGGAAATTTAAATAAAGGGGCATTAGGTTGTAAGTCTAAGTATCATTTGGCTTATGTTTTTTCTTTCAAGTTATGGTATATCTTCATGCCAATGGGAGTCTTTGCTAATTTTATGGTGGCCAAGTATTATAAAGGGAGCATCCCACCATGTGTTGTTTTAGTAATGGCAATTCTAAAGTTTGGCACCGTCTTTTTTCTACTAAATGGTTTGTTGAGCCCTCTATTGTGTTGGGTCTTGGTAATGATAATATTTTCTTTTGACAAGATCGTAGGTTGGGTGGCCATTCGATTAACTCTTTAACAAATACTCTTTCCAATGCTACGGTGAAGGTGAACTATTTTTTCTCTAATAGTGGTAGGGATTTAGAGAAACTTTCTAGTGTTCTTCCTGATTTCATGATTCAGCATATTTTAAAGATCCTTCTGAACGTTAATTTGAATGATTTTTTGCTTTGTGCTTTACTAAAGATGGTTGTTTTAGACTAAAAGATGCATGGCATTTGTTTAGAACTAAGCATAAGACTTTAAAGTTTTTCATATGATATGGCAGAAAAGCATTCCATCTATGATATAAATTTTTATTTCGAGAATTTTACACAAGCTTATTTCTACAGATAAGAATTTTATCAAAAGAGGTTTTATCCTCCCTTTTAAAGCTCAATTTTGCTACCTTGTGGACAATATACATCTTATTTTCATGTTTGGCCTATTAGTTGTTAAAGTTTGGACTTATTTTGAGGACATCTTTCATTTCTACTATGTTATGGCTCTGGGATCTATTAATTCTATACTTAACTGCTGGTTTGTTAATTTCGAAGGCCACATAAGAAATGTAATTCCTTCTCTTATCCTTTGGTTCTTATGGTTGGAGAGAAATAATTCTCATTTAAATGGAGTGGCTATGAACTATGAGTGAATTAACAATAATATTAAAGATAAAGTTGTGGCTGTGGCGGTGTTATAAGAGATCATAATGGTAATTACATTTTTAATTTTCTAGTCCTACTGCTAATGGTGTTGATAATCATGTTAATACCTATGCTATTCTTTATGGTTTAATTATTTGTTTTAATCTTAATTACATGAATATTATGGTGGAGATTGTTTCCTAATTTGATTATCAATCTCATTTTTTAAGGGAGGATAAAGTTTGTTGCTCTGCACTATTTTATATGCAGAGGGACATTAGGAATTTATTCAATATTTTAAACTGCTCTTTCTTTGTTAATTTTTAGGAGGGAAATGATTATCTTCAGTTTATTGATAGATGGGGTTATGGTTTGAATGCTATGATTGAGCTTTTGGTTTCTGACCTGCCTTGTCTGGTTTAGGACCTCTTAAGATTGGATCAAATTAGTGTTCCTTATGTTACGTTTTAGTGATTGTGGTGCTGCTCATCTTGGGTGGATGTGGAGTTCTTCCAGGAATCTTTACTCTATTCTATTTTTTTGGGAGGCCCTATATGATTCTCTTTTGCTACATTTTATTTTTTGTTCTTTGGAAAACTTGCATTGGCTTCTCTTGAATTTTGCTCTTTTTTCTTATTATATTAGTATCTTTTTTCCTGTGGATTTTTGATGCTTTGCTCTATGTTAGAGCCTCGTATAATAACGAAGTTGGAAGTTTGGAACATTATTTCCTTTTGTAATTCTATAAGCCTTGGTTACATTGTGTTATGTATTGTTGTCAAGTGTTTTAATTAATGCTAGTTTAATATCATTGGTGATTCTGTGTGACTGGAATGTTGGTGTGATGTCCCTTTTTTGTGGCGGATCATGTGTTTTATTGAGGTTGTTTTTTTTGGTGCTTCTCTAAGGGCTAGACTTTTGGTTCTGTGTTCTCCCCTGTTGCTGGTACCCTTGTGATTGATGCAAGTTGATGTTCATTTGGTTTGGGTTGGCATTGACTCTTGGCAGTGTGGGGCCTATATATAATCTGGATCATTTTGAGATGGCTAGTTATGTCAAGTATCCTATTCTTAGTTTGGTTTACTTAATTTACTCTTTCGTTTTGGTTTCCTTTAATTGTTGCTTGCATTTTTATTTGTTTATATCAATTTTTATTGAGGATTTTTTGGTCTGGGGAAAGAGCTATGATTTTAATACTTCATTTGACGGGATTCCTAGTGGTTGCTATCGTACCTCATGTCCTTATATTGGGAGTTGGTTATTGATTCATTCTTTGGCTTCAGATTTATTTCCCACTATGGTTGCTGGGTGTTCTGTGATTGTTTGGTGAAATTCCTAGAGTTATCTTTGTTTTTTATCTCGATTGGCTTTTAATGTTGGGGCTCTTGCTGGTTTGTTGATTGCTCTTCACTTTGGGGAGCTATGTGATTTTTCCTGGGAGAATTGCATTCTCTGGATCCCTCTTTTGTTATGCTCTCCGCTTAGTTTTTCTGGGAGTTGGATTTTTTGCTCTTCGACTCTATTTTTATTTTTGTGGTTGATTGGGCTTAGTGGTAGGATGGAGCGGCCTTGGGCTATCACTTATGATGGTTGTTGGTTTCATCTTATCCTATGCTCTATATGCCTTTTTCTTTGTTTAGATAATTTGTGTTTGTTTGGGTTATTTTTATCTAATAACTAGTGTGTTTTCATATTTTTTGGTGTTCTTCTTATTGGGGATTTTTGGCATTATTGTGGGAGTTGGATATGGTACGTTGTTTAGCCATGGATTTATTTTCCCCTGGGGTTGTTGGGTGGTCTGTAATTATTTGGGGTAATTCCTTATGTTATCAATGTAAGTCCCAGTTAGCTTTGGACTTTGGGGCCCTATTGGTTTATTGTTTACTCTTGAGATTAGGGAGATGTGCGGTTTTGCCTGGGTGTTTTTTTGTCTCTTTCGTGTTGTGGAGAATTTCTTCATAAAAAATGGGAGTTTCCTTACACGCAAGATGATTATGGGTGATATTACTCCTTATTTCTCTTATCCATTTATAGTAAATCTACAATTTGACATTTTTTTGTAGTAGTCTTTCTTGTGCAGCAGTAGTGGTTTACAAGTATTAATACAAATGGCAGTGCAAAAGATTTTTTTGGATTTGTGGAGACTATCGGCTCATAGGTTTTCTTTTACTTTGTTTTGTAGCTCTTTTTAGCATTAGTAAGCTAACAGTCCTCCTTAAGGACCTTGAAATTGTTTTTCATATTAACGTATAAGCCCCCTTGTGAGTTTTAAATAACAAAATGGATTTTTAATAGTAGATGTCTATTCTAAATCACTTGGGTTAGATTCCTTGAATAGAAAAGTTAATCATTTGAGAAATTTAGAACATTCTCCACCTGGATACAATAATAATATGGATGTGAAATATAAACCATTCATAGTGATCATGGTAGAGAGTTTGAAACTGAGAAATTTTAATCTTTTATTTCAATAGATTGGGATAGAACATAACTTTTCTACTCCTAGGACCCGTTAGCACAATGAAATATTAGAGAGGAAATATAAAACTTTATTAGAAGCTATTAGGGACATGCAAGCTTAATATTTACTCCTTATGTACTTTTGTTTAAAAGCAATTGATATTGCTTGTTAAATTTAAATAGGGTGAATGTTAGATCCTTGTTAAATAAGATACCCTGTGAACTTCTTAAGTGTAGAACACCCAATCTTTCTCACTTACGTGTCTTTAGCAGTAAATGTTTTGTCTTGATTATTAGTAAATCACATTTGGGAAAATGCAATCCCAAGTCTAATGAAAAAGTCTTCTTCTTATTCTCTTTTATTGGTAGGGACTATTAAATCTTCAATAGCAGGACCCTAGTAAAAATTCTACCCAAGTTATGTTTGATGAATCAGATAGGACCTTTGAATCTAAACTAGGAGAAGAAGTAGTAGAGTTAGTTTAAGGAGTAGAATTTCCAATTCTTATATTCTGGTGATGATACTTGTTGTAATCCTGATCTATTTTATCAGGTGAGGGTGATTAAGAATATGTGAATTTTTTTGAATTATTGTTCTATCTTATTTGTAAGGATGGTAATGCTTCTACTTCTTGTCTTACTAGTTTGGGTTGTGGTTTAGAGTGTCTTTCTGGTTTTATTGGGTCCATCATTTTGGTGGATTTAAAAGGTATTCTTAGACTTGATGATATTGGCTGACCCTATGTTACAATGTATATTGTTTGGTTAGTTGTTTTCTTCTTGCAATTTTTCTATGGGAGCTTTTTCCTTGACTAATTTTTGAATGCTCTATGTGGGTTTGTGGTGTCTACGATTGCTCTATGTTTTTGGCAAGTTTTAATATTTCTTGATCTTCTATTAACTCTTGTGTTGTTAGGAGCTTTTATTTCTATTTATGGATTATCAGCTAGGCTGCTTCTTTGGTTATTCACAGTATGGTTGGGTTTTTGCTCTATTTCCTTTCTTCCAGTAGGTGTGGGTATTTACTTTATATTGGGTTTTCTTCATGGTTTCCTGGATTGGTGGTTTATGTCTAGACATGGGTCGTATGCTATGTGGGGTCCAATTTTTCTCTGGAGGTTTTTGTGGTTCACTATGGTTGTCTCCTTCTTCTTTTATTATGGTGTTATAGTGTTGTTGAACTGATGCTTCTCTATGGCTTTGTTCACTTTAGCTGAGGTCTTTGCGGATCTAGACATGAGCTATGATTCCACAAGTTATATTGTTGATGGTCTTCCTAATTATTGCTCTCCTACCTTTAAGTTACTATTTAGTTAGGTTGGAGGTATCAATGGGAGTTTAGTAGGGTTTTGTGCTAGCTTTGTTCTATTCTGAGTTGGGACGTTGCTGGCTTTCTTTCGTTTGTCTCGTGTGGCCTTTTGATCTTTGCTTGGTATCTAGATTACTAATTTTTACTGGATGGCTTGGGGCTTTTTTTTGGCTAATTGGTGGTGGTATCCTAGGGGCTTGGTGCTGCAAATCTATGAGCTAGAATCACTATAGTTCAAGGTTGTTTGAGTGGGAGTTTTTGATTGATCCTGAGGGTAGGATTGTGTGGCATGTGGATTAACTTAGTGAGGTTTGATGTTTTAATTTTACCTTTAGCTCTATAAGTATATATCCTTTATTTGGTTTAATGAGATGGCAGGGCTTAGATCACTTCTTATTATGCATAATTTGCTATATTTACTTTTGTTCTGCATATATTAAGGCAATTCTCTTTATTTCACTAATACTTTTTTGTGTTATCTTTTTTTTTCATCCTCTTTGAATTTCAGGTAGATTTGCTTATGGCTGTGATCATGTTATTTTGCAGAAAGACTCTGCCTCAATTTCATATTTATATCTTTCTTTTTTGGATGTTTATCTATAACATCATTAGCATGTGACTAGGTTGTTTTGTATTTTATCTTAGTAGAGACTATCGCCTCATATGTTTTGTTTTGATTCTTTTTGTAGCTCGTTCAAGAATAGAGATATGATAGTCTCCCTTATGGACCTTGTAATCATTTTTATTAATTAATGTGTAGGCCCCTTTGTGAGTTTTTAACCGGAAAAAAAGGATGGCCTAGGCTTTCTCCTCTTATTTTTTATTTTATATATTTTTAAGGGAGAGTCCCTCTTGGTTGCTTCTCTTTAATAATCTATCTTTGGATGCTCATGTCATTTGTGCTAAATACTATTTCTATGGTGGAGATCCTATATTATGGATGTCAATATTATTAATTCTTACTTTCAATTGGTTTGTTATTTTTGGTTAACTAAGCAATTTTGTGTATCCTTTAATGTTAGTATTAGTAAAGTTTTGATCAATATTATGCTCTCACCTAGTTTTGGTTGGTAGTTATCCTAGCAATCATATAATTTGTTATTATATCTATTGGCAATAGGATGATTTTATTTATTCTCCCTTTAATTCCATTCTAATAACTAAGATTTTGTGGAGGTACTGTGGCTCTTACTTCATTTCATATCTATTTTAGTAGTTATAGATATGGTTATTATATGAAATTTGGAATTATAATCTGCTATTTCCATATATTTTTGTCAAAGAGAAGCAACCAAAACTTATATTTGAATTATCATTCTTTGCAAAAAGATTGTGCTTAATGACTTTACTTTTATCTTTCTTTTTTATGTGTTAGCTTTTTGCCTCCCAAGAATCTTGTTAGGTTATCATGTAATTTTTATTAGAGGACACTTTTTGCTCTTTCGTTTTCTCTTTGCTTTTTTGTTGCTCTTTGGAGCATGAGCGAGCTAAAGCCCCAATTAATTATCTTATAACCCCTTTTTTCAATTAATGTGTAAGCCCCTTCGTGGGTTCCCACCCCAAAAAAAAAGGCTCCAAGCATTGAATTCTAAAAAAAAATTCAATTTTAAATTTAGCATTCAAAAGGAGATAACTCGTAAACTTAGGGTTAGATTTTAATAATTATTGGCATGTTATAAAGCATAAAAGATTCACTTTAACTACCTAAAAGGATCCAAGAGCTAATTTGTAGTATATCATAAGTTATATTTGAATTATCATTCTTCTCTATTTATTTCTTTCTCACTAGTTTGAGTGTTTCTTTAACAATGGAAGGGCAAAGGAAGCTATGGGAGAGTTAGGGAGTTTTCTATGCTCCTAGGGAATCAGAATGGTCAAACCTTTCTTCAATAGAAGTGGGGGTTTTATAGGAGGGATAAATTAGATAAAGGGCATATATCTTATCACCTAAGCCAAGGCCAATAGCCTTTTCACTAAGGGACTGACCAAATAAAAATAAAAAAATGAAAAAACTTAGGTACTGACCAATGGGATGAATCCAAGGAAAGGTTCTAGAATGTTTAAGAGCACATTCTAGTTATTGAAGGAGTTATGTGTGTACCAATCATTAGAGAAAGCAAGTTTTGGATGTTATTGCCACTTTAGTAGCCCGTGTAGCCTGAGCTTGAAAAGGTCTATAGGGAGAAGGCTCTAGAGTGCCTGCAAGCCATTGGTTGGGTTTAATTTAGGCTTTGTTGGTCTAGCATATTTTGGTCAATCATGTTTTACTTGGTCAACCATGTTTGACCAAGGGTTAAGGGTTGATCCAACTCATTGAAAATAATATTAGATATATTAGAAGTGGTCCCAAGGCTTGGTGTGGTCTTTTAATCAAAATGGATGTTTAAGAGCTAAAAGGGCCCTTTGATCAACCTAGGTTGACTTGGTAAACCATGGATGACAAATGTTTTAAACTTCATTTAATTCAATATAAATGATGTTTAGGGTTCATTAGAGCATTCCCAATATTTGGTTGGTTCGGCATGGGTGGGGGAGGGGGTGGGGGGGGGGGGGGGGGGGTGGGGGGG
>CM028360.1:30096649-30154594 GCA_016618105.1 Dendrobium huoshanense | reverse complement strand
TTTTGGACCCTGTAGGCACTGTAAGTCTATGAGGTAGGTATACGGTTTTGTTATATGGATGATTTCTCAAGATTCACTTGGGTAGATTTCTTTTCATAAGAGTGAATCGTTTTTTGAGGAATTTCAGAAATTTTTCTACTTGGATTCAAAGGAAACTAGGGAGTGAAATAATTTCTATACAAAGTGATCATAGAGGAGAATTTGAAAATGAAAGATTTGAAAAATTTCTGTAAAGAAAAAGGGATTGATCACAATTTTTCTGCACCTAGAACCCCTCAGCAAAATGGGATAGTTGAATGGAAAAACAGAACATTAATAGAAGCCGCTTGAGCAATGTTTGCAGAATACTCGCTTCCTAGATATTTTTGGGCTGAGGCGGTTAGCACTACATGCTATGTTCTGAATAGGGTGAATGTGAGATAAAATTTGAATAAAACACCCTATGAGTTGCTAAAAGGTAGAACACCTAATTTTTCTCATTTGCATGTATTTGGTTGCAAGATGTTCATACATAATAATGGAAAATCTGCCTTAGAAAAATTTGATCCAAAATCAGATGAAGGAATTTTTGTTGGATATTCAAGTGTTGGAAAATCTTATAGGGTATTCAACAAAAGAACTTTAGTCATTGAAGAAACCACACATGTTGTATTTGATGAAAGTTGAAATTTGAAAGAGCCAAATGTCATTGAAGAAGAAATTGAAGAAAACTCCCAAAAGATTAATAGACTAAATTTGGAAGAAAATGTGGAAGAAAATTTGGAAAGAGAAAATCCTTTGCCTAGAGATTTGAGATTTTCTAAAAACCACCCAAAGGAATTGATTATAGGTGAACCAAGTGAGGGTGTTAGAACTAGGCGTGGATTAAATAAGGAAGTCAATCATTCAGCCTTTATTTCAACTATTAAACCCACTAACATTGACCAAGCACTTTCTGATGAATTTTGGATATTGGCCATGCAAGAAAAATTAAATCAATTTGTAAGAAATAAAGTTTAGGAATTAACTACAAGACCAAAAGATCAAAGTGTTGTTGGAACCAAGTGGGTGTTCAAAAATAAAATGAATGACTCAGGAGTAGTCATTAGAAATAAAGCTAGATTAGTTGCTAAGGGGTATAATCAAATTGAAGGAATTGATTTTGAGGAGACTTTTGCCCCTGTAGCTAGACTTGAAGCAATTAGGGTTTTACTTGCCTTTGCATGTTTTAAAGGTTTTAAATTGTTTCAAATGGATGTCAAAAGTGCCTTTTTAAATGGGCTAATTAAGGAAGATGTTTTTGTAGAACAACCTCCAGGTTTTAAAAATTCTAAATTTCTAAATCATGTTTTCAAGTTAAAAAAGGCATTATATGGATTGAAATAGGCACCTAGGGCATGGTAAGAGAGGTTGAGCACCTTCCTACTTGAAAGATCTTTTGAAAAAGGAAGTGTGGATACAACTCTCTTTTTAAGTAAAATTGGAAAGGATATACTTATTGTTCAAATTTATGTGGATGACATCATCTTTGGATCTTCAAATAAAAATCTTTGTGATGATTTTTCTAAAACAATGAGTAGTGAATTTGAAATGAGTCTAATGGGAGATTTAAATTACTTTCTAGGATTTAGCATTAAGCAACTTGAGGAAGATACATTTCTTAGTCAAACTAAATATATTAAGGACATCCTCAAAAAATATGAAATAGACAACGCTAAACCTGTTAGTACACCAATGAGTTCCTCAGTTCAGTTGGATAAGGACCTTAAGGGAAAATCTGTTGATCAAAAGAAATTTAGAGGTATAATTGGATCTTTACTTTACTTGACTGCTAGCCGGCCAGATATTATGTTCAGTGTTTGCTTATGTGCTAGATTTCAATCAGATCCAAAAGAATCACATTTGACAGCAGTGAAAAGGATTTTAAGATATTTTCTAGGAACTCAAAACTTAGGGATTTGGTATCCTAAGTTTAGCTCTTCATTTAAAATTATTGGTTACTCAGATTCTGACATTGCAGGCTGTAGAGTGGATAGGAAAAGCACTTCTGGAACATGTCAATTCATTGGAAATTCATTAGTTTCATGGTCTAGTAGAAAACAAAATTCACTGGCACTATCTACTGCAGAAGCAGAATACATTGCATTAGAAAGTTGTGTGGCACAAGTACGTTGGTTAAAACAACAGTTGATCTATTTAGGATTAACTATAGGCACTATTCCAATTTATTGTGACAATACTAGTGCTATTTGCATTTCCAAAAATCCTATTCAACATTCTAGAACCAAACACATTGACATAAGACATCATTTCATAAGGGATCATGTATCTAAGAGAGAAATTGAACTCACACATGTTTCAACTGAAAATCAACTTGCAGACATTTTTACAAAACCTTTAGCCTTTGATACCTTCAGTACATTAAGAACAAGGTTTGGTGTTATTGATTTGAATGCTTAAATAAAAATATTTTTGCAACATTGATATTTATGTTTTTCTTAATTTATTTGTCTTTGAATTTTTGTTTTGAATTTTATGATTTTTTTTGTGTGTTTTTATTTTGTGGTTTTGTCTTTGTTTTCTATGTTTTGAATGTTTTGTTTGTTTATCTTCTTTAAAAATTCAAAAATCCAAAAATGTATGGAAATCGTCCGGGACGAAATGTTTTCGTACTGGACGATGTGTGTTAAATTCAGTTTGCGTGATACGAAACATTTTGAGAGCAGTTTTTAATGTAGTTCGTCTGTACAATCTAATGATTGTCCAGGACAAAATATTTATTTTCTCAAACATCGGGATGTTTGAATGCAGCGGTTGAGTGGATAAGGCAGTTTTTAATGTGAAGTTCGTCCGTACAAACTATTGGTTCGTCCAGATGAACAGACGTCGTTTCATCGTAGGGGATGGTTTTTAAGTGACATTAAAATGAATTAAATCTTGATCATCTGTACGAAATTATTTCGTCTGTACGATCGGTCAAGTCAAAAGTCTGTACGAAAGGATGCATCGTAAATTGTGTTGATTACAAAAATTCGTTTCATTTTGGACAAAATGGATCATCTGTACGAACTTGTTTCGTCCAGACGAACGATAATTTTTGTCCAGGACGAACTGTTTTCATCCAGGACAAACTGTTTTTGTCCAGGATGAACGTATCATTTTTCTTTAAATATGAAGGCTTTCTAACTCAACAATCACATCTTCAAACTTCACTTTCAATCTCTTTCGACCTTAAATCGACAATGGCCTCCTCTAGCAAAAGACAAAAGGTGTTGGCAAAGAAACCTCACAGGAATAACTCTGAAAACTTCCTGTCAAAAGAAAATGAGGAATCTTTTCCTCATTTTGCCTCTGCCAAAATAACTCCCTCTCGCATTCTGATTCAAGACGAGATAAACTTTAAGGTAATGCACCTTTTTGCCTCCACCCAGTTTCAATTCATTATTTCTCTCATCCACCTTTACAACAAACAAACTTTTATCTACTTTCTAGCCAACATGAGTTTTAATTCCGACCACTCCTGCATAAGTTCTTTTGTTTTTAAACAAAAAGTTGAAATCACCAAGCACGACTTAGGTGTTTTTCTAAACTTAAGAACTGAAGGATATAGAGCCCACACCCTAATGAGTGAAAACAAATTCGAATGGTATCAAGTCAATAGGGTGATTAGAGAAATTGGCCTAACATATCATGTTGCTAGAGTTTCTGGAATGACCAGGAATGCTCGAATCATCCAGCAAATTCTTCGATCTTCAATCATTCCCAAAGCTGGTGATAGAATCAATATTACCCCTCTTCTTTCTGTTCTAACCTTTTTGATTATGGATTGTAAGCCTATCGACGAAGCCCAACTTATCATAGATCATCTCTATGGGCTTTCAGAAATAGGACATGCAGAGCAGAAGAGAAAAATGAACATCTCATTAGGACACTTAGTTACATATATTTTAGAAAAGAAATACAACTTAGTGCATCCTGATGATGAATACAAAGAGCCAGTATACTATAATGATGCTTTTTTCAGAGCAATTTTCAAGAAAGAAAAAGGGAAAGCACATGCCAGTGCTTCTGAAGAAGAAGAAGAAGAAGGAGAGCAAACTTCTGCACCTCAATCAGATTATCAGAATTTGATTGAGAAATTTGACAGACTTGAGACTCATGTTGATCAAAGATTTGATCAAATTGATGTTCAACTCCTGCAGCAGCAATAGGACATTGGTATTATCAGAAATGAAGTTCATGAAATCAATACCAATGTTATGATGATGGCCTCCTACTTCAATCTTTTTAGTGGCATTCCTCCTCCTCCTCCAGAAGAATAGAAAATGAGAGAAGAATTTCTTTGTGTTTGTTGAAATAGTGTTTTGTTTTAAATGTTTTGTTGTGTTAGTGTTTATTTTTTTTTTGTTTTAGTTTGTCTTTATTAAAAAGTTCAGTGTATTTTTTTTTTCTTAGTTGTTTTTAATATTATGTAATCCTTTTCATTAATATCAATGTTTGTTGTACTTGATTCAAATTTGGTCTATTTTTGGAATGTGGTTAATTTTTATGAATTTTATTAGTCTTATTTAATCTTAATTGTGCTTAAATTAGATTGTAATTTGAGATTAATTACATTAGAAAATCTAGTCTTTCTAAATTTAAAAGTTGTTTATAACTTGTTATAATTAGAACTTTTAAATTCATGTCTATTCATTTAGACTACATAAAAGTTAATATTATTATTGCAATATAGATGTTTTCTTGTTTAATATTTCTATGCTCAAGTGATATTTATGCACTTAGAAATATTTGAAATTTTAGATTATTGATTTTGGAAAGATTTGGTCTCAATTACTCTTGAAAATTGTACAAAGAGTACAAAAATCAAAAGGAATGCGCAAAGCTTCACAAATATGAAAAAGAGGCAGAAAATTAGCCCAATGTCAAAAGATGCACAAAAATGTGCCCAAAAATTTGAAAAAGATACGCAAAGCGCCACATGTGGTAATTCTCTTCTTTCCAAATTCTTTCAATCTCTTAATTCAAATTGATCTTCTATTCATTTATATTCTATTGAACTTTGAAATATAGAATTTTTATACATCTCTCTTGTAATAATTTTCTATATTTGAAAATCTAAATTGAATCATGTCTTTGATAAATTCTTCTTACTTACAATGTTATATCACTTCTTAAATTTTATGAATTTCTATGATTAACCTAATGCTATTAGTTTTAGATTGCATAACTTATCACAATCACCATTTAGATTAAATTTTCAAATGAATTTCATACAATTACTTACATTTCTTGTCTATTTCTTCTTCACTTTTTGTTGTTGTCAAAAAGGGGGAGAAATTATTGTGTTTGTATGTTTTGTTTTATTTTAATTGTTTTGTTTGCATTTTGGTTTTGTGTTTTAACTTTGTAATTTTGATAAAAAAAATTTTAAATTTTGTTCTTTGGTTCAAAATGCCTCCTTATTTTTATGTGTTCATCAATTCAGGGGGAGTTTAGGAGATTTGTTTAAATTGAAATCATACAAACAATAATTGTTTTGCCATCATCAAAAAGAGGGAGATTGTTAAAATAGTTGCTATTGAATGCTTTACATTTTTGCAACTTGTATAGTTTTGATGATTCCAAAAATTATTGTTCAAATGTGTAGTTATCTCCTAACAATTTTAGAAGATTTGTATTTGCTCTTGTGTGTACTAACATTTCAGGAAAATCAGACTCCAGACTACGAAAACTTCAAATCAAATTCAACATGAGATACTTTGTTAATTTGAAGCTTACATTTTTCTTTGAATTAAATTTGAAAGGGAGTGATTGTAATTGAGTGAATAAAAACATACACACACACATAAGGAGATCATAAAAATTTTATACTGATCGTACGGGACGATATCAGATCGTACGGGACGATCAGACAGTTATCTCCTATTGAGCACATAGAACGAATAGGAACTGGCTTGAAAAATTTTTTAAGTCCTATTCGTCCGGGACGAAATAATTATCATCCAGGAAGATATGGTCTCTGTAAAATTTTCGTCCAAACAAAATTAATTATCATCAGAAAACGATCTGCTCTCTGTAAAAATTTTGTCCCGACGAAATTAATTATCGTCCAGGACGATCTGCTCACTATAAAATTTTCGTCCAGACAAAATTATTATCGTCAGAAAATGATCTGCTCTCTGTAAAAATTTCGTCCAGACGAACTAATTTTCGTCCAGACGATTAACCGACTTAGAACGGTTTTCAGCAGTTTTTTAGACCGACCTTGTAATAATCGTTCATACCGGACGAACTTAGTTCATACGGGACGATCATCTGTACGAAAACATTTTGTACACATATTCAAATAGGGTCATTTTAAATAGTTTAAGTAAAATCGTCTAGGACGATCCACGATCGTACGGGACGATCATCTGCGTACAGAATTGAAAACTTACAGTTTTTGGACGATTTTTCTTGTCTTTTGTATATATAGTCCAAATTAGACTGCCTCCCAATCTTTTTGTCATTTGATCTTTGTGCCTCTTGAGAGAATAGCTAAGGAGAGAGTGGAAGAGTACATTCAAAGGAGGATTCCTACCATTGGAGCGTGAAGGCTTCACTTGGAGTTCAAAGGTAAGAATCTCTACTTGTGAATTGGGATTACTTCACTCTTCTCTTTCTTCCTTCTAGATTTCTTGTGAGAAGATCAGTCAAGGAGATCTGGTTCGCTATCGACACTTGGAGAGTGTGAATAGCCGAAAGGATCGCTTCCTACACTTGGAGAGTGTGAACAGCCGGAAGGGTTCTCTACCCACACTAGGAGAGTGTGAAAGGACAGACGGTTCTCTGCCAGCACTGGGATTGTGTAAAAGGATGACAGTTCCCTGCCACCACTGAGGATTGTGTAAAAGGACGACAGTTCTCTGCCAGCACTGGGGATTGTGTAAAAGGACGACGGTTCTCTGTCGCACCGGGTAGTGGTGAAAAGAGTGTGTTGTAAAGGCTTCTCCGCCTTGCTGTGGGTGCAAAAGGAGAGTCACTATTGGTTTTAGTGTAATACTCAGAGGGTGCCTCTGAGGAGTGGATGTAGGTCTGGTTATAGACCGAACCACTATAAATCTGGTGTCATTTACAGTTTTTTTGTTTTCGCATTTCATTTTAATTTTTAACAACTCTGTGGTTGAAAAATATTTTCTAGAAAAACTTTAAAAGAAAAATTTTCATTTCGGTTCAACTTAAAATTCAAAGAGGTTTAAATTTTTTTAAACTACCAATTCACCCCCCCCCCCCCTCTTGGTAGCCTTGGGACATTAACTTAGGCTTAACAACCTAATTACTAGATTCAACAGATTTGAATGCAAGGCAAAAGCCTTTGCCATTTTCAGGCAAACGTAAAGAAATTATTTTATCTTTGAATGATAAGCCAAATCCTTTGTCGGCTATCATCTCCGGAGCTAATGATAAGGAGGCATCATCTTCAGGAGGAGGTTTTGCTGAAATTTTGAAGAAGGATATTGATCCTATCACTTCTTCAAAAATGAATAATTCTAATGTGTGGATCAAAAAACCTCACATTAAAATTAATTTTAGTTGAAAATATGAAGATTTTGGAGATGCAAATGTTGTCAAATTGGACATAGAAAAGGAAAATTCTGATGTTCAACTTTTGAACAAATCTTTGGTTGTTAAAATCCTTAAAAAAAATTATCCTTAGAAAGTGTTCTTTTGAATTAAGAAAGCAATGGTTGAAATATGGGGGATTTCATAATACATTGCTTCGTCTAGATCGGCTCCTTTGTTCTTCCAGTTGCTGGAAGCCATGAATGAAGTTCTTAACGGAGGTCCTTGGTTTGTAAGAGGGTTTGTGGTAGGTTTAGACAAAAGGTCTCCTACCTTCTCACCTAATTCTTTGGATGGGATTTCAGCTCCAATTTGGGTTCGTCTTCCTCATTTACCATTACATTGTTGGAATGAATCCAATATCACTAGAATTGTTTCTAGAATTGGAACTCCAATTTTATTGGATGGTAACATGTTTAGTTGCGGGAGAAGGGAATATGCTAGAGCTTGCATTCGGGTAAATTTGAATTCAAAACTACCTTTTGGTATTTGGGTGGATGGCATTAATGGTAGATTTTTTCAGAAATTTGAATTTGAAAATCTATCTTCATTTTGTTACAAATGTGGAAAGATTGGAAATATTGATTCCGTGTGTCCAAATTCAACACAAATACAAAAACATCCTGTTATAGATGGTGATTCCGGTTCTTCTCTTATTGAAAAAAACCCATATGGGCCATGGATGCATGTGAAGTATAAGAACAAAAGAAGAACAAATCCAGAGAAAAAGAATTTTAATGTTTTCTCTTCAAAGTAAAATCAGATGGATGTTGTGTTAAAACAAATAATGAGGCCTTGGAAGAAAAATGAAGGTGATGGGTTCACTGGTGCAGAAATTTGCATTGATCCTTTGAGTAATCAAGTTGATGCTATTATTAAGGAAGGAGATGGAAGAACTATTAGTCAAGGAGCATATTCTACAATCAAACAGCCAATCAATGCTGAAGTTCTAATTATGATCCCACAAAATCAGGAAGAAATCCAGGCCGGCCAGATTTTGAGTTCTGAAATTCCTAGTATCATGGTTGTACCCGAGGAAGCTGATTGTAACATTCCAAATGAAGATGCTAATCAAAAGGAATTGTTATTTCTGAGAACAGATTCAGTGATTATTTGAATTCAAATCCAGAATTCAAAAATGCTGAAAGTGTGGAAGTTATTATGCCTAGTAAAAATGCTGATTTTTTGAATTCAAATCTTGAATTCAAAAATGCTGAAATTGTGGAAGTTATTAAGGAAGGAGTTTGTTTAGCAGAGGATTCTTTGGAAACAAACTATACTGATTCAACTATAGCTGCTGAATTAAAGGGAGTTCAAAATACAGATTTTGAATTCAAAAATTCAGATTTTTATGTGGATTGTGTAACAAATTCTACTGCTGTAACTTCTTCAACAACTTTGGCGGCTGCTTCCACTTCTACAACAAGCCCTGATTTAAATAATAGTATTGACACTTCTCTTCCATCAGCAATTAGTTTGAATTTAAAAAAAAAACTATTATTAAGAAAGACAAAAGCTTTTTTACCAAGAAAAGTGATTCACCCGGATCAAAACACATTCTATTCAAAGAACTCCAAGCATTGGGTCTGGTCAGAGTTCTACCTAGAAGGAAGATGGGTGATCACAAAGAGAAGAATGGTATGAGAAGTTCTTCTTCCCTATTATCCCACTAAATGCAAGAGTTTTTTCACGTGGATTACAACAATGCAAAGAGAGACTTGAAGATGGAGCAAATGATCATAAAGTTGGGCATTTTGATACCACTGAGTTCTGACGTTCAAAGTTAGAAAAAGGTTTTTGAATATCTTACAATGATATTCTTAAGTGATTTTAGGAAATCTTTATTGAATTGTATTTTTCCTTTTTGCTTTACTTTCCTTTTTTTATTAGAGTTTGTTATTTTAAATTTAGTCTAAATGATTATGGGATCTTTACTCTTTCTTATTCTCTAACTTGATGGGAACTCTGGGATAATAATCAACCATCGGGTTGTTTAATACTTTGGTATCCCCTGCATCTCAACAGTTTCAAAATAGGAGATAGTGGATTTCATATCATTTATATTAAGTTTAAAATTACAAATTTAGTTTCAATAAGGCCTCTTTTTCTTGTTATAAAAGGGATCATTAGCTTCATTTGCCTAGTTTGTATTAGGTTGTCTTCTTTTTTATTTTAATGCAATTTCTGCATTTCTTCAAAAAAAAAAAAAAAAAGAATGAACAAAAACATTTAACTTTTTAAATTATTGAGCCATATCCGCCTACTTAATAATGCAAATGAACTCGCCACCTGAATCCACAAGCTAGAATTTGTAGTCTACTAGAATTGCTTATCCTCCAAATTAATATGACTTTCACACTATTTTAGCTTCTATTCTCATTCCTTCATTTTATTCAGAGATTAACAATAACAATTGTTGGTAGGATGCTACGGCTGAAGAACTTTGGAACCTTGAAGGAAACAATATAGGATCTATTATTCATTTTTAGACTTAGAGTTGGATGAATTCCCTAACTTCTACAAAGGAAACATGGAGAAACATGGATATTCTAGCATTTATGTTCAGAGAACTGGATAGAAATGTGATGGTTGTGGAATAGTTTTCAAGCATAAAAGATATATGTACTCTTATTATGTGCCATATAATACTCTTACTAGTATGTACAATGTTGTAAATGACAAATCCAAATAAGTGAGCTTTGTCTATTTCATGGGTTTTATCTTATTTTTAAAACCATAATTAAATTACTTATGTATTTGGGAGTTGTTCCTTAACTTCAATGCTCTCAATTAAGTTCCTTTTTTATACTTTTATGATTCACTTTTCTAGGTATGGCCAAGTTGTTTCGGTGCAGTGTTAAATTCAAACCATGAAGAATTTCAAAAAGTTCATATTTCAAGCTGCTTTTCAAGAGATACAACTAATGGTCTTAACCATTTGAATCAGGAAGTTCTTTAACAGCCATGAAGATCTAATAAAATTATAGTAGTACTACTTTGCTTACAATACGGTGGGATTTTTATGAGATCAGTAATGCCTTTCAATATGAACTTTGCTAATTTTTGCCTCTTTAATAATCGGCATTTTGATGCTTAGGTGTTTCAGAAGTGTCCTACTGGTCATATGCACTAGGTTCTTATCAATGCTAAACTTGCTTTTCTTTATATGTTCATTTTAACCAGGATTACAATAGTATCTGGGGTTTTTTTTAAAATAAAATTTTCTAAAATTTGTGACTAGAATTGTATGCTTTGAAATCTCACTTATTCATGATATAATCACTGAAACTATTGCTTTCTAATTCAATAGTGTGCAGACACAAAAGCATATGCATTATCATCATTTCTTTGTGTTTATGTGGTTATATTGTTTATTATTGTTGTTGAAACTTTCAGAATTCAAGGAGCTTGCAATAGTTATTTGAAATTAAAAAATCTTTCTTTTTCAGTAACGGACTTTTTTAGTGTCACTTCTTATTGCAGATCATGACGAGAATGGGCCTAGTTTGTAAGTACTTAAATATTTAACTTCTTTTGCACAGAAACAATGTTTATTTTTTTTATCTTATGTAATATAGGATATTAACTTTCATATTAAAAAATTTACTTTATCAATGTTTGTGTGAGTAGTTCAACTCTCAAGTGAGTTCGGAGGCCCCATTTGTTGATTGTTTTTGGATTTTCCGATTTGATTTGGGTTTTGTTTCATTTTTATATAATATGCTGTCTACTTCTCTTATTTATTTCTTAATTATTTTTATTCCATGAATGATATTTTGTTACAATTTCCATACTGGAGTTGAACTCATTAGAACCGACACTCAGGCTGGTGAAACTCTGAAATTCCTATGCCACTATTATGATGCAATCATGTGTTGTTCTGTCAAGGTAAGCTTTCTTGTTTGGTTTCTTCTTGTTCTTGAAGTCTACTTTCTAACCCAGGTACGTACCATATAAATTGTAAGCATGCTTTTCCCTTGTTCACCTTAGCCAACCAAGCTGGACTTGACCTGCTTGAAACCACTCTCGTTTCCCTCCAAGAGATTTCGCTGGAGAAGATACTTGATGACACTGTTTGAAAAGTTATATACTCTTGGTTCCCTAAGATAATGCAGCAGGTCATCTTTTAGCAACTGAAAATATAATTAAAAAGCTACATTTTGAATTGTCTTCATGATTTGATTCATGTTTTAAATTACTTGGTTTCCTTATTTTTATTGCAGGGCTATGACTATCTCTCTATTGCATATGCATGTAAAGCAAGGGGTGACCGATGTCCTGCGAGCAAGGCATCGCTTGGAAGGTCCTAAACGAAGATCCCTTTCTAAGATTAATGGGTTGAATACAAACTAAGATTGTCACTTGTTTTGTATTTTGGTTTTTTTATCTTAATTAACATGAAGAACCAAGCGATGTGTTTTGTGACGATTGTAATAGATTGATTACATACGTATATGAAGATTGAAGTAGAATTTATGTTGTATTTAAGGTGGGAAATTTTTATAATTTTATATTTATCAAATATATTTTTTATTTGTTGAAAAATATCTTATGTAAGCTAGCTCTCATATGTACTTGAGATATTTAGAAACTTGATTAGAGATTAATTATTTGCATTCGAAATATTATGATTCAGCATAATTAATTGATAATTGAATGTAAGTAATATTGTATACAACATATATTGAGGCACATAATGATGCTATATTATTAAAATTGCTTCATTAAATTAAAGTGTTGGAAAATCATTAATTTTAGGGCAACTTAAAATGTGCCTTATTATAAGACATATTCCATCAAATAAATGTGTTAGGAAAGTTAGCCTATTATGACACATAATATTTGTCATATGTATTAATAAATTCCATCATATAAAGGTGTTATAAAAGCTTGTCTATTAGGGCACCTTATAGGTGTCGTTGAGGAGGTTATGCCATCAAAATTATATGTCATGAAAGTTTAGTTTTAAAGACATAAAAATGCCCTTAACCTTATGCCAACGGCCACCTAAGTGACACCATTGTTTTATTCCTTAATATATGATGTGCCCTAATAGATGCATATTATGGCACTTTAAGGTTCCCTAATAGCCATTATCTTTTTTAGTGCGATCAGATTAACATCTTTTTCATCAACTAAAGAAAATTTGGTTTCAAGCAACCCATGAAAGAACATCCCATGATCCTTTATAAATTCTTTTAGATATAGATAAGCTTTACTCTTTCTAGCTCCTCTATAATTTCAAAATACTATGGAAGACATTCTTGAATGAGAGAAGAGGAATTTCCCATCTTATCCTTCAGTTCTCCTTCCAATCTTCTGCTTCCGTGAACAAATTTGATGCGTCCCAAACCTTTAAGCTGCTTTGATCTTTTTTCTTCACATTAGATGATCCCTTTTCCATATTACCCACCTGAATAACCTTCACCCTAGCTTCCTGGTCCAGTTAATTAGCTGTACTCCCATCTTTAGATATAGATGCAATAGGAGAATCCATAACATTGGTATCAAGGCTAACAAACTCCCCTTCCTCAACCAATTGATTTAAGACATCAAAATGGTTAGCATTATTGCGAATATAAACAGATTTCAAAATAACATCCCCTCCTTTAACCGATAAATAATTTTCTATAATTTCAACATCATTACCAAGAAGATTAGAATTTACCTCATTAGGTAACTGTTCATCTCGACATACTGATTCAACATTCTAATTTTCATTCTGGTCCTTCACAATAGCCATAACATCAAATTGTTTCTTCTTAGTAGCCCCACCTTCCTTCTCACATAGAGACTTCTTTGCATCTTCCTTCAAGGGCCGAGTCCAAGTATTTTTGAATCTATAGTTCGTGAATCTCCACTTCCCATAATCTACATGAATCCGAGGTCCTAACCTTTTTTATTAACATCATTGTTTTCATCTTCCACTACTTTGAATTAACCTTCTTTGAAACTACAATGTCTTCAGTTGAATTTATAGTTTTTTTAGAGTTCAGATTGTTCTCTAAACACACACTACTACAGGTTTTCTTTAAACGACCAATCTTCCCATAATTAAAACAAAAGTTTGAAACTATTTCATATTCTATCATTTGATAGAATTTGCCGGAGATTCCCTCCAGCCAAACACCCAAAGGCAATTTATTATCGAGCTTTATCCTGACACAGATTCTTGCAAATTCCCTCCTTCCCCATTGGAACATATTTTCATCAATTAAATAAGGAGTTCATACCTTTGATGAAATTTTGCAAATGTTAGATTCATCCCAACCCTGTAATGGGAGATTGGGCATCTTAATCCAAACTAGAGCCATTAATCCCTTTAAAGAGGATGGTTGAAATGTGGGAGCCCATTTATCCGGTCCTAAGATATGACCATTTATATACCATGATTCGCTAGAAAGTATAGATTCCAATGCATCTGGATCTTCAAAAGCATAGAAACCCATACCATTCCAAGCAAAGTCAAATGGAACCTTCCAAATTGATTCCATTGCCTCTTTAATTCCATACCAATTACATGGTATGGGACATTTTATCTAAACAATTGCACTACCAAAGATTTATGTAATTTGTTTGTAATCTCTACCTCTTTTTGTAAATGAATCTTCACCTCTCCATCTTCAGTCAAATAGTTGCCAAAATCAAAATCAATTGCTTTAATGTTAGTTTTTTTTAATTCCAAGCATTCACTCCTACCTTGCTCGATTAGGGAATATGACCATTAATCAAATTATCATTAGATTTGCTATTACCAAGATCATTCGAAATGCAATGACACACCTTATCCAAATCATCAATAGAATGATGAACTCCATCAGCATCTCCCAATACATAGATCTTCTTAACAGCTAATAACTCCGAATCTTGACTAAATTTTGAAATAACACCAACAAAATTTTCATTCTCAATTCTACCAGAATCATCAATAATAATCCTTTCATTCAACACTGCAGCAACAAATTCTAATTTAGAAAACTGAGATGCGCTATTTGGGGATCTAAGTTCCAATCTTGCTTCTCTATGAAAATCAGACAAATTTGGAATTTTGTCTGAGACATCCATCAACACCTTCTTCCCCTTTCCAATACATTCCAACTATTTTTTTTTTTTTGGCAAAAGTAATCCACCTTCATTAAAGACAAGGGGTGGACCAGATTTGTACCATGTATTAGCCTCATGATCGAACAATAAGCTCGAATCTCCAAAAGCAGGGAAAGACGAAGCTAGATTAGGATGGGAATGAATTCTAACAGCATTTGAAAATGATCGACAACCATCAACAGAGTCGACAAATAGAGGCCAGCGGCCCTCCACCGTCATTGGTTGAAAATAGGTTTTTCGGGAAATCAGAAATTCAAAAAACACTATTTTCTCTCTCTATAATCTGGGGCTCTCTCTCTCCCTCTTCAATCTGGGACTCTCTCTCCACCAATTATTTTATTTCAAGGTGAACTAAATTAGTTATTAGGTATATAGTAATCTAGACATAGTGCCACTTTAAAATTTTAGGATATTCATATTCTAATTTTGCAAGGTGTAGAGTAAACATGAAAAGAACTTCTTGCACTTATCAATTTATAGGAAAATCCTTAATTTTTTTATCTAGAAAAAAATTGAATTATGTTGTCATATCCATAATTAAAGTAGAATATATAGCTGTAGGAAGTTATACTACCCAAGTCTTATGACTAAAGTAATAAATTCTTGACAAAGGACTTTTCATAGGCTCCCTATTATGTGTAATAACACTAGTGTCATCCACAGTTAAAAGAATCTAATCCAAAATTCTAGAAAAAAGCATATTGACATTAAACATCATTTCATTATGGATTATGTAGTAAATGGAGATATAAAATTGCATCATGTGGGTATTGAATATTAATTGGCAGCATCTTTACAAAACCCACAGTTATGATACCTATTTTAAAATTAAGAATACATCGCCACACTTTTAAGTGACACAACGTTAGATAAATTTTATGTGTTTTCTTATAAATAGATATTTTGTTCTTTTTATTGAGAAGTTAAATCAAATGTCTAAAACATATATAGTACTTTTTAGCGTGCTTCTCTAGTACCCTCTTAGAGTAAAATCTAAGTGAGGCTTGGGAAGTACAGGATACAATATATTGGAATGTTTAGCATGTGTTTGTTGAAGAAATTCTTAAGTGTAGGAAGGAGTGTAAAGGTGATACTTTGATCCTACCTAGTAATAAAAAACCATTACTTCTTCTTTTACTTTGATTCATTTTTTTAATATAATGAAATTGAGTTTGCTTCTCATTTATTATATATATGGCTAGAACTCTTATTTTGGATTGATGCTATAAAGGGCATATTAAGTAATAATAAAGACTTGTATTTTAAAGATTTAATAGTGTTCTCAATTATATCCCATTATTCATTTTATTAACATAATGGCCATGAGTGTAGTTAAAACTTTGTATGATGCATAGCCTTGACCGAGGAATACAAGAATAATAACAAAATATTAAGATAGAATATTGGAATTCTTAGATATAGGATGTTTAAATACTCTTGGTTCTAAACAAAATATTATAATTGTATGAGGTCAGCAAATGTACTTTTCATCCTTGGAACCTCGACAATGATCTAGGGATGCACATGCTTTATATAAAATCTATAATTAAGAGTCTTACTAGGAAAAATAGGATATTTTCATTCATTAGTCTAAAAGATTTTATTAAACATTAAATGAACTATTCTACTATTTTTATCTAGTGATAGAAAGTCTTAAGATATCATATTTATTTTAGTAAGATAACTTGTTAATTTAGAGTAAGATGTACTAGTTTTATTGCAAGCAAGCATAACACATCCTCGTGGGTTAAACACTCTACTTCATTCTTTTATTGCTTAATTTGGGTATACATGAGTACATTTAAGTGAGGATTTTATTAAATATACATCAAAGAAAACCTAAGAATTACTCAACATTGATAGAATAAGGACTTATTATATAGTTTGTATTGGTCTTTACCACCCCCACCCCCCATAAGTCGTTCAGCACGTTCTTTGAAATAGCATTATATCTAAAGCTGGTGACCAAATTAACATCATTTTGCTGCTATCCCAAGTTATATACATGTCCAACACCCAATTTAATACCTACAACTTAAACATTTAATATATTAAAAGCCACACCTCCACTACGAATCAGCTAGGGCGACAAAAAAATCTTGCATATAATAAATCATTGGAAACATCCTAGAATGAAAATATAACCTAACCTATCCTGCACAGCCTAACCATATGTTCACATTCTTCACCAAAAAATCCTTCCATATTATCTATAGTGGGAACCGTAGGGCCCCTCCAAACATTTCTATGTTTGAAGAAAAAGAAGAAGCATGGGAGCACCACTACAAAAATCTGCCCCTCATCTAAAATATATCAATTTGCAGGACACCTTGATGGAGCCCTTGCTTGATAAGAGTTGAATGTTGATTCTCTTATCATGTAGTCTAATCAATATTGGGAGTTTCTTTAACAATAGAACAGGGAGGATGCCATTAGTTTTTCATTTTGTTATTTTTGCTCCATAGTTATTTTTTTCCACCACCACCACATGATTATGGACCATCCTATGAGTAGCTATATTTTATCTTTATAATTTATTTACTCATTGTAGTGTATTTTGTACTTATTATGCCTCTTTACATTTAATGCTTATTTAATGAAGTTTCTAATTGCAGTATCTCCCTTATTGGTGATGTCAAAACGGGAAGTAGGGAATTGTTGGTTTATATCACTTTTTATCATTATTGTAGTCCTTTTTTCAATTATTTATGTGATAGAAATTTATTTTATATTATTAATAGTTTAGAAACATCTCCCTATCATTTTAAAAGCCTAGTCCACAAACACAACCCTATATGTCATTTGCATGGTTTTCAAAACAACATCATTCCCAAAGTTGGTGACCATATTAACATCACTCTACTTTTTACCATGTTACTTATTATAGCATGTCCAACAAGCAATTCAATTCCTATGAATTAATCTTTTATTATATTGAAAACCTCACCTACATTTGGAATCAACAAGCCTGATGAAAATAAAATATAGCCTCATAATAAATCATTAGATACATCCTGGAATCCAATTATAACTTCATATATTATGTACAGCTTAACCATATTCCAATATTCTACATTGATCACTTCTTCCATATTATCCATAGTGAGAACAGAGGGACCCACCATACATATTTGAATAAGAAGAAGAAGATAAAAAATAAGAATAATAAGAAGAAGGAGAAGAAGAAGAGGGGGAGCACCACCATATTAATCTACCACTTGTCTGGAAAAGAACTATCCTCAAGACCATTGGATGAAGTATTTCACTCAACTAGAATTGAAAGTTCATTCTCATATCAAGAAATCAACACATACTGGGAGAAAATTCAAAAGCAACACAAGGGGATCACTAGTGATTTAGCGATAGTTGTTTATGCTCCACCATTATTTTATCCATCACCACCACCTGATCAGAGACAATTCTATGAGTACTTTTATGAAGCTTTTATAGTTTATTTACTACTTACAATGTATTCTATCCTTTTTATGCCTCTTTTCTTATAGTAATTATTTCTTGAAATTTTCATTCATAATATCTGCCTAGTTGGTGATGTCAAAAGAGGGAGTACAAAATTATTGGTTTGTATATTTTTTATCATTAGCACATTTTGTCTTATTTTTAATTATTATTTTGTTAATTTTTTTAAAGTTATTATTAGGTAAAAAATCTCTTTATGATTTTAATATTTTCACTTAGTAAGGAGGGAAACCTAGGAAAAAACATAATTAACTTGAAATTCAATGAATAATGTTTTCTATCATCAATAAGGGAGAGATTGTTGCAATTTAAGATTCTGAGCCTATATTTTGATGATTACAAATATTATTAAACTTTACAAGCTCCTCTTACTGTTTATTCTTGCATATATTTTTTCTATGTATGCTAACATTTCAGGTACATTATCTACCAAGCACCATTAAAGTACCAGGGTTCAAGACTAGATAGTGTTGGATTGATTTTTGTAATAGTCTATATTTTTATCTTTTATTGAGTTAATGAAATATAAAAAGTGTATCGTAACATAGCAACCATGCATAATCATCTAGGTGTAGTAAAAATAAAAAATAAAGTTATTTTCTGTAAATCATACTGTATGTGATTGATTATATTATATAATATGCTAATGCATTAATTAATTATAATATTTTATTTAAATTTAAAAAAATATTTTGAAATATAGTTAATCTTATAATATGAACACGAAATTGTATTGGATAATTAGATATAATCTAAAATAATATCGTCGAATTTAACTTACAATAATATGTAAATTTGAATTTTAAAATTTGAACTATTAATACTATATGAATTATTATGTTATGTATAATCTTTTAAATAATTTCCAAATTAAGTCAATTAATTAAGTAATCACATAATATCTGATTGATTATATATCATATTATATGATACATATATCATATTGCACAAATCTCCCAAGGAGTCTCTGGAGAATCATCCACTACGTTCCAAAAAATAATACTATCCAAATGATCTGATCTTGAGTTTAAATAATCATACTATACTACTATTTAATTACTCAACTAAGATACAACAATGGTTAGGTTTGAAAGTTTGTAAGGTTGGTTAAACCCTAAAGAATTAGTCCTGAGGTTAGAGGGGGGGGGGGGGGGTGAATTGATTATTTTAAAAATTTCTTTAACAAATGAAAAGTTATAACCTCCTGATGTAAAAATAGAACTAATTTTATAATAACAAAAGATTAGATATTTTAACCACAAATCAAATAAAAAAAATTATAGAAATTAAAATGCAAAAAAAAATAACACACCAAAATTTATAGTGGTTCGGTCAACCTGACCTACGTTATCTACTTGGAGACTCCCTCTCCAAGTATTATACTAAACATAAGTGACTAACTTTTAGCTCCCACAACAAGGTGGAGAAGCCTATACTAATGTTGTTTCACCTCCCCAGTGCGATAGATTACTATGACACTTTTATAGGCAGAGAACCTATAAGTCTATTTGAACCCATCATGGTGATGGTCAGAAAACCACAAATCTGTTTTGACCTTCTAAGTGATGGTTAGAGAACCATGATCTTTTGTGAAGAACTTCTTCTCTAGAACCATAGAGATTCCCGGCTGATGTTTGTAGGTACTAGGTAAGATTTTTATTTGGAATAACCTTGTGAATCTCCTCACAATTTCTCCCTCACAAAATTACCCTCTATTCTCTCATCATACTCTCCTTCTTTTCTCCTTCAAGCTTCCTCTCAAGAAGACTAAGTAGCCAAAGACCTTCTCAAAAGAAGATCATAAATTCTTAAAAAGAGGGCCTAAAAAAACACAAAATTTTAAGCCATCTGACTTCTATTCACACAGTACGGTACACATATCGTACTGTATGATCAGTTCATTTAAGACTAGTCCAACAAGAACATTCAAGTGAATTGTTTAACTTTTATGATACATTATATGTTAAGATCAAAAATCATACGATATAATATGTAGAAATTCCTTTAGTTTATTTGGGACAATCCTTGGGATGGACATCTTCATACACAGGTGATCGTCTAATACTATGAACATTATATGGTACAATATGTACAAAAATCTTGAATTATATTGGTATGATGTAAGGGATGATTAATTTTATATACGGGTAATCACACAGTGCGGACTATTTTATACAATAAGATTAATCATAATAATTTTCCATGATTTGATTTTTTTATATTGCGGGATTAATTAAGGATGATTTTAATTAGTTTGTATAATACAACCCAAATCATATTGTACGATCAGTACAAAATTAGAATTTTTTTTAACTTTGACAACTAGGGTTTAATAGAGCACAATAGATCGTACATTATGAATTAAAACCATACAGTTTGATACACGTATCATACAATACAAAGAAAATCATACAACACGAATTACTTAAAAAATATACTCTCTTAAAAAACATTTCTATCTCCCCCTGTGTGTGTGCAATGTTTCTTTGGAAAGATATCCACCCAAATACATGATATGACTCAAGAAAGGAAAATTTATAGAACAAATTGAAAATTATAGACAATAACCCTAGTCTACTCAGCCTTGAGCTAATCAGAATTGCAAGTGAACGGTGAACTTAATTTCTGAAATGTTAGTACATATAGATCAGAAAATAATATAATAGAAATAAAATAAAATAGTAATAAACATAAAAATATTTATTATCATCAAAATAATAGTGCTAAAATCAGATTTACAATAATCTCCCCCTTTTTTATGATGGAAAACATTATTGTTTAGGATTTTCAAAAAAAAAATTATTATTCCCCCTTTATAAAAGATAATAATACAAAATAAATAACCAATCCACAAGCACATGTCTCCCCCTTTGATGAAAATAAATTTTGAGTTAAAGGAGTGTAAAAAGGGAATGTAAAAAGAAATAACATCAATAATAACAATCAATAATAATAATAAAATAACAAAATACTACTCCCCCTTTTGACATCACAAAAAGAGGGAAAGAACATGAAAAAAAAAGAATAGAAATAGACACATGAACAAAAATAGAAACAAAAATAGAAATACAAAAAAAAAAAAACAGATGCAAAAAGAATAATAACTCAAAATATCACACTTCTACTAACTACATGGGCATTTTTAGAATCTAATAAATTTACTCTACATAGAAACAAGACATATAAGTGGTGTGTTGACTATCTTCCCAAAAAAGGATTTGGATTCTAGAGTTTGCATATCCAGCTTACCATCTTCACATGATGAAATCCTTTATTTAAATAAAAAAATCTAATTTAAGAATTACAATTAGATAGGGAAACTTAGCCATTTTAGATTGCTAGCATGAAATCTATCGAATAAAATATTTCTATATATATGATGAATGAAGAACCAAGAATTTTCAGAATCATGTATTAAAAATATTATGAAACATCAGAATTTTCTAAGACTTAAGAATTTACCAAAAAAAAGAAGTTAATCTAGGTTGGGCTCATTTTGTGTGTATTTTGACAATTTTATGCAAACATTGCACAACTTTTATTTTTGACACACTTAGTGCATCTTTTACTTTTGCATCATTGCACCACTTTTAACTTTGGGCTTATTTTATGCCTCTTTTGAGAATTTTTATTGCCTCCTCCCACCTGGCGTACAGCTACATCAGGTAGCCTATGATATGTCGCCACGTGCACTTACTTTTTACCGTGTGGCCCGACGACCCAACTCGGATTGAATCCGGGATTACTATGTTTGCGTATTACACGGTATTTGCTCGGTATTACTCGGTATTGCTTGACAATAACAAGAAAAATTGCTCTATGAAGACCAATACTGAGCAATATCGAGCAATACACGAACAATACCGAGTAATACCTAAAAGAACTCGGTATTGCTCGGTATAGCTCAGTATTTCTCGGTATTTCTCGGTATTGGCCTTCACAGAATAGTATTTTTCATTTCTGTCGAGCAAAATTGACCAATACCTAGTAATACCGAGCTACGCAAACTCTCAGGTTCGTTACGGGTCAGGTCGTCGAGCCGCGCGGTCAAGAGTAAGAACATGTGGTGACATATCATAGGATACCTGATGTAGCTCTACGTCAGGTGGGAGGACGCAATAAAAATTCAACTTTTGAATTTTTTTGGCAAATTGCTTCCTTTCTAATTCTCTATGAATCATAGATATAAGTTTATCTTCCAAATAGAATTATCTACAATTACTTATTTAACTCTTTTAAGTAAGAGTAAAATTATATTTACATAATCATTAAAATCATAGCTCACATCATGTCAAGTCGTACAATACGATCTAAATTGTATAGTACGAGTTCATCTGTGTAATATGATATGTGTCATATAGTACGATCAATAGAAAACATTAAGTTGGTACACTACTAATTTTCTAAGAAATTAGTACATAAATGAGATTTACGAGCATAAAGAAACTAGAGGGAAATACTACTTAAAAAAACATTATTTTTTTTAAAGGAAATAAATATGCAATAAGCACTTCAAAGAAAAATTCCATTTCAAAACAACAAACAAACAGACATGTATAGAATTAAAAGTAAATAATACAATCACAATAAGAACAGAAGAAACTAGTAAAGTGATAAATCCTGATCAGAAGGTGGAGGTGGAGGTGGTTGGAAGAACTGGCTAAAATTGTTATATTACTGGTAGATTCTCATGATTTATTGTTTAATATTTCCAAATTGCTCCCTAAAATGACCCATATCATTATTTTGTTTGATCTTCTATTAATCTAGGCGAGTCTCTAGTCTATCAAAACTTTGAATCACCTCCTCATATTGGTAGTGGTGAAAAGATGGTGCAGGTGTAGGATCAACTACAGGGGTAGGTTCTTCTTCATCATCAAAGAGAGGATCTTCATGCTCTTGATCCCTATGAAAGAAGATTCAAAAAGATTAAGGGAGTGTGGTCAATAGGTGTAGGATATGTGATGTTGTATTTTCTATTTAAGATTTATCCTATCACGTATCCTAAGGCAATGTTTAGCTTTCTCCTACTAGCTGGGTGTCGAATGCAAGTCAGGTTTTAGATGCAGTCAATTGGCATTTGAGCTTCATCCATTTGGGTATTTAACATGATGAAATAGCTAACAATTGATAGTAGGGAAGTTATATTTATTTGGTCTCCAGCATAATGTATGGTTGAATTTCTCAGAACGTGCTGGATAACCCTAGCATTTTGGTTAAGGGTCGGAACCAAAGGTTGGTGGTAATTAAGGGCAACATTTCTTAGCAGAAGTTTTATAGTACCCTATTAAAAATCTGATATAGAGGATATGGCTAAAGGCTTATTCCCTTGAGTGTTTAGTTGAAGGAGGATTGCTATTGTTGCGAATCTATTATTTTGATGATAGCAAACATTCCTTATTTCTCTACGATTGCCTTATGTGCTAACATTTCAGGTCCACACGATCAGACTGCAATCTGGAACCAGCTCAAGATTGGGTAGACTAGGTCTGTGTCATTTTGTAATCTTTTTCCTTTCTTGAGGCTGTTGTATTTGGTGTGGTATCTGATGATTTGTAACCTGGAAGATTTTCTGTTGTGCCCTAAATAATTTCTATTTTTGGTAACATCATCCGGGATAATATTTATATCGTCCTGGACGATCTGACAAAAGTAGAAATCCTAGTTAAGGCATCCTCATTAAAGAAACTGTCTTTTTGCAAAACACATCGTTCTGGACGATTTTGTATCGGCCAGGACGATATGCTCAATTCAGCAAGAATCTGCCGCCATATCTACTTAGGAAAATCTTATTTTTGGATATCGTCCTGGTAAATCGGCCTGGACTATAAAATATCATCCTGGCCGATCTAGATCAATTTTTCCAAAATTTCTCAGGCAATTTTGGAAAGCAATTAATGGGGATTTCGTCCAGGCCGATCGCAAGATCGTCCGGGACGATTAGACATCGTCCAGCTTCATTTCAGGGCGATATTCAGGACGATTTTCCTCATATTTAAACTAATCGGCCAGGACGATTTGGCTATCGTCTTGGACGATAATGTCGACAACTTGCATTAATGAGCTCATTTTTAGCTCTTCTATTTAAGCTATGACAAAGCACTTTGTAAGTGTCTTTGGCAGCCATTGTAGCTTCGTTCTTGTGGGGGAAACTTGAAGAGAGAGCTTGAAAGGGAGAGAGGAAAGGGTGGAGTTTGAGAGAGGGAGAAGATCCTGTGAGGGGGGACTCAAGGGAGTGTGGAGGGGGTTCCACACGGTTGCTCCGGCGAACTCGCACCTTAGTACCATCGGATTCAAGGCTTGTCTCGAGGTAAGTTCACCAAAGAAGAAGTCTCTTTGGTGTCAAAGGACCCGGCAACTCCGCCGTTCCGGGAGAGGTGGAAGTGATTGTGTAAGGGCTTCTCCGCCTAGCTGTGGGGGCTAAAGGAGAGACACTTGTGTTAGTGCAATACTTGGAGGGTGCCTCCAAGGAGTGGACGTAGGTCAAGGTTTGACCGAACCACTATAAATCCGGTGAGTTCTTTTCTTATTATCGCTTCCGCATTTATTTTTCTTCCGCATTTTTTGTGGTGATTTTGGTTTAGGTTTTTGTCTTTGTTTAAAAGATTCTTCTTTTCCAAATCACCTCTCTCTTAATTAGCTTTGGGAATAAGTTCATAAGGGCTTAACATCCCCATCGAACTTTCAAGTGGTATCAGAGCGGTTTTCATAAAATAAGTTTTTAAAAGCTTTTGAATTTCGATCCATGGCTAATATTTCTAATCGTATTTTTGCGGAAGGATATTCAATCACTAGACCACCATTGTTTGAAAATATTACATTTGATTTTTGGAAAATTCGCATGTCTACTTTTTTGCAATCGATTGATTTTCGTATGTGGCATATGATTTTAACTGGTTATTCATCACCATCACGTATTGTTAATGGAATTAAAACTGATATTCCATTTAATCAATGGAATAGGGATGAACGAATGGATGCTCAATTAAATGCAAAGTCTTTAAACTATTTTTTCTGTGCTTTAAGTTCTGATGATTTTATGTTAATCTCCATGTGCACTACCGGCAAGGAAGTTTGGGATAAATTGCACACCATATACGAAGGCACTAGTGAAATCAAGCAATCCAAGTTGAATATTTTAATGCATGATTTTGAAATGTTTTCTATGAAACCTTTTGAAATGATTTTAGACATGTATACAAGGTTCATTCAAATTACTACATCATTGCATGCTTTAGGAAAAGATTTTTCAAATTTTGAAAAAGTTAACAAAATTCTTCGTTGTTTACTTGAAAAATTCGATGCTAAAGTTGTTGCTATTTGTGAATCAAAAGATTTGAATGATTATTCTATTGATAATTTGATTGGCTCACTCATTGCCTACGAGCAAGGGTTGAGTAAAAGACTTTTGGTTGCAGTTGAGACGATCATTCTAAAAGCCGAAGATATGGAAAGAGGAAGCTTAGTTGGTGACGATAGCAATGAATTGCCAAGCAAATCAAAAAGCTCACCAATGCATAAGCAAAAGAGGAAGAAAGGTAAAATTGGTAAGGATGTCCATATTTCCTCTGACATTGTTTGCTTTCGATGTAGGAAACCTGGACATATGAAGAATGAGTGCCCTAATTTAAGAATTCTCCCTGCAAAAGAAAAGGGTAAGGCGAAGTTAAATTTAAACTGGGGAAATAATGAAAAGCAAAAAATCTCATGGGCAGATCTGGTCTCTGAAGCATCGGACCAGGAAAGAGATAATGGATAAAAGCCTTATTTGAGTTTTTCTTTGTTATTTTTTTTATTTTGTTTTTATTTTTTATTTTTATTGTTTTTTAGATTTTTTAATTTTACTTATTTTGTTTCGTATTTTTTTTCTGATGAACACATACATCCACTTTTCTATAAATGAAAATTTTACTTCCTAATTTTTCTTGAAATCTTTAGTAAGTTGTGATTGACTTCTCTAAAAACAATCAAAGGAAGGAAACTCATGTTTTTGACTTTCAATCTCTGTTTCCTAAAAAATATTTTTCTACTTTTGATTTAAAATCTTTTTCATCTTTTAAATTGGTTTTTGAAACTAAATTTTTTATCTCCCTATATTTTATTTATCGCATAGGAATCTTTTGCAAGTTGTTGAATCTAATTCAAAATTTTCTTAATCAAGAAATTTGCTTTATCAATAGTATGGGTTTACTTTTGGTATTTAAGATTTCAGAAAGGTAGCATAATAAAAAAATTGGCCAAAGATGCCAAAAATAAAAGAAGCGCAAAGCGCCAAAATTAAAAAATATAGAATACACAAAGTGTATCAAAAGATGCGTAGTGTGCCAACCAATTGTCAAGAGGCATAAAATGAGCCCACTAAATTTTAATGCTTATCATTCTTATACTTCTTAAAGCTTAAGAAAACCCTTGATTTTTCGATGCTTGAGTATGAAAATCTTGATTCATGATTCAACAAATCGTGCATTAATCTTCTATTAGATATATTTTATGAAAGGAGTTTTGAAAAATTATTGTTTCTTTCTCTAATTTATTCCTTGATTTAGATATTGAATTAAAAAGTTTTTGAGCCTTTTTAAAGAACTTGAGTTTGGATTATCAATTCTTGATTTTCTAACATTTACTGGGCTATGTGTTGTCAATCCAATTCTACAAAGTTTTTTGATTAAAACCTAGAGGTAACTTTCTCATTTTAAGAACATTTGTTTTTTCACTTGATCAGGGAATGTTTTTTGTTCGTTTTGTTTTTTGTTTGTGCCTCCTCTCTTTTTGATAATGTCAAAGGGGGAGAACGTTGTATCTCTTTTCTTTTCAAAAATTTTAAAACAATAAAAATATTTTCATCTCCCATAATTTTTTTAAAAGGATTTATTCTAGTGAGGGGGAGATTAGGAGGATTTACTTTTATGAAAATTCAAATTGAAATGTTTTACCATCATCAAAAAGGGGGAGATTGTTGCGAATCTATGATTTTGATGATAGCAAACATTCCTTATTTCTCTACGATTGCCTTATGTGCTAAAGTTTCAGGTCCACACGATCAGACTGCAATCTGGAACCAGCTCAAGATTGGGTAGACTAGGTCTGTGTCATTTTGTAATCTTTTTCCTTTCTTGAGTCTGTTGTATTTGGTGTGGTATCTGATGATTTGTAACCTAGAAGATTTTCTGTTGTGCCCTAAATAATTTCTATTTTTGGTAACATCGTCCGGGACGATATTTATATCATCCTGGACGATCTAACAAAAGTAGAAATCCTAGTTAAGGCATCCTCATTAAAGCAGCTGTCTTTTTGCAAAACACATCGTTCTGGACGATTTTGTATCGGCCAGGACAATCTGCTCAATTCAGCAAGAATTTGCCTCCATATCTACTTAGGAAAATCTTATTTTTGGATATCGTCCTGGTATATCGGCCTGGACTATAAAATATCATCCTGGCCGATCTAGATCAATTTTTCCAAAATTTCTCAGGCAGTTTTGGAAAGCAATTAATGGGGATTTCGTCCAGGCCGATCGCAAGATCGTCCGGGACGATTAGACATCGTCTAGCTTCATTTCAAGGCGATATTCAGGACGATTTTCCTCATATTTAAACTAATCGGCCAGGACGATTTGGCTATCGTCCTGGACGATAATGTCGGCAACTTGCATTAATGAGCTCGTTTTTAGCTCTTCTATTTAAGCTATGACAAGGCACTTTGTAAGTGTCTTTGGCAGCCATTGTAGCTTCGTTCTTGTGGAGGAAACTTGAAGAGAGAGCTTGAAAGGGAGAGAGGAAAGGGTGGAGTTTGAGAGAGGGAGAAGATCCTGTGAGGGGGGACTCAAGGGAGTGTGGAGGGGGTTCCACACGGTTGCTCCGGCGAACTCGCACCTTAGTACCATCGGATTCAAGGCTTGTCTCGAGGTAAGTTCACCAAAGAAGAAGTCTCTTTGGTGTCAAAGGACCCGGCAACTCCGCCGCACCGGGAGAAGTGGAAGTGATTGTGTAAGGGCTTCTCCGCCTAGCTGTGGGGGCTAAAGGAGAGACACTTGTGTTAGTGCAATACTTGGAGGGTGCCTCCAAGGAGTGGACGTAGGTCAAGGTTTGACCGAACCACTATAAATCTGGTGTGTTCTTTTCTTATTATCGCTTCCGCATTTATTTTTCTTCCGCACTTTTTGTGGTGATTTTGGTTTAGGTTTTTGTCTTTGTTTAAAAGATTCTTCTTTTCCAAATCACCTCTCTCTTAATTAGCTTTGGGAATAAGTTCATAAGGGCTTAACATCCCCATCGAACTTTCAGCTATGTCTTCCTTAGTTATTTCTACATTTTGGCAGCACACTCGTGAGGTCATAAGTATAGCACAACCACTAATCCTAAGGTTTAAGAGAAATTGATAAATGATTTCATAATGGAAGGGATGGGCTAAGGTTAGTAGAAATTCAAGTGTAGTTGAATTGAAAATGTTCATTACAATGAAGTTAAGTGCCTACATATTCAGAAGTCTGGAGGGCGTGATCTTTGCTTCCTTGTACTTTTTGTAGGTTGCTTCGTTAGAAGCTCCCAAAAAATGCTAATCTATAGTGCTCTGGGAGGATGAAGCGCCCTGGGTTTGATGATTGCATTTCCCACCAACCATTTTAAGGATTGGAAATTAAGAAGGAGGGGTTTTAAGAGAGTTGTGAAAATTTTGAAAGGTGTTAGCTCTCAAAATAAAATATGAGCAAATCATACCATATGATTGATATATCATACAAGGCAATTGCACACAATTATTTTGGGCAGGCGATGGGTCAATTGATGTATCTGATCATATTGTATGATCAGACTTCTCATAGGATGATTAGAGATATGGATCTCATCCTAAGGTGTCAGCGTATATGATTTTTTGACAAAAGGTTTCGTATAGTACGAATGGGACATGTGAGTTTTCCAAAAATTAAAAGTATATTTTCAAATAGAGTTGGTTGAGTAATGGAATAGTCTTCTGTAATGTTGCGATTACTAAAGTTATCCATGGATCTTAATTAAAAAGTTTTCTAAAACTTGATCTTATGAATCTCGATCTGATATCATTTGAACATTTAGGAGGGTGGTTAAACCCTAAAGAACTAGTCCTGATGCTAACAAAGAGGGGGGTGAATTAAATATTTAAAAATTTCTTTAACAAATGAAAAGTTAAAAACTTTTGATGCAAAAGAAGAACTAATTTTACTATTAAAATAAATCAAATCACAGAAAAGTGCAAAATTTAAAATGTGAAAAAATAAAAAAAAAACACACTAAAATTTATAGTGGTTCGGCCAACCTGACATATGCCCACTCGTTAGAGACTCCCTATCTAATATTTCATGAAATATGAGTGAATTTCTTTTTTCTCTCACATCAAGGGAGAGAAGCCTATACAAATGTTGTTTCACCTCCCCGGTGTAGTAGAAGATTATGCATCTTTTATAGGTAGAGAACCTTAATTCTATTTTCACTCGCCTAGTGATGGTCAAAGAACCAAAAATCTATTTTAACCCTCCTGGTGATGGTCAGAGAACCACAATCTTTGATGAAGAACTTCTTCTCCAGTTCCATAAAGATTATACGTAGTTGCTTATAGGTAATAGGCAAGATTCTTGCATGGAGCAACCTTATGAATCCCCTTACAACTTCTCCCTCACAAAATCTCCCTCCCTTCTCTCACCAAGCTCTCCTTCTTCTCTCCCATAAGATCCCCGTCAAAAAGACTAAGAAGACAAAGATCCTCTCAAAAGAAGATCTGAAATCCTTAAATAGAAGTCCTAAAAAACCCTAAATTTGAAGCCATTCGACCTCTATTTGTAAAGTATAATACTTGTATCATACGATATAATCAATTCAAATAAGACTCATCTAGTAAGATCATTGAGATGAATTGTTAAAATTTTATAATACATCATACGGTACAATCAACAATCATACCATACGATATATAGAAATTCTATCTATTCATTTAGGATGATCCTTACATGTCTAACTTTATATGCCAAAGATCATCCAGCACTGTGGATATCATACGATATGATTAGTACCAAAATCATAGATTTCATTTAGTACGATCCAAGAGATGAAAAATTTCATATACGGGTAATCGTATATTATAAGCTATTTCATACAGTACGATCAATCACAATAAATGTCCATAATTTGATTGTCTAATATTGCTTGATTAATTAATAAAAATTTTAATTAGTGCATACAACATGATCCAAATCATACTATGCTATTAGTACAAAATTAGAATCTTCCTTAACTTTGGCAGATAGGGTTTGACATAACACAACAGATCTTACGGTACAAATTAAAAGTGTGCAGTATGATACATGTATCATACAATTCAAAGAAACTCGTATAGAAAAATTGTACAGTATGAATAAATTAAAAAATAAACTCTCTCAAAAAACATTTTATCTCCCCCTATATGTGTGCAAGGTTGTTTAGCAAAGATATGAACCCAAATATATGATATGACTCAAGAAAGGAAAATTTATAAAGTAAATTGAAAATAACTTATTGTAACCCTAGTTTACACAGTCTTGAGCTGATCAGAATTGCAGATGAACGGTGAACTTAATTCCAGAAATGTTAGTACACATAGAATAAAAATACAATATCATAAAAATAGGAGAAATCAGTAATATACACAATAATGTTTGTTATCATCAAAATCATAGCACTTTGATCATATATGTAATAATGTTTTAGTCCAATTAATTCAAAATGTCATTTTAGACTTGTTGGAGGTGGTCTCATTCAAAAAATAGATCATTTGGTTTTAAACTAAAATATATTTAAGTACTTGAAGGACCTTTTGGTCAATGAGGGATGGCTTGGTTGACCATAGTTAACCATGGATTAGGGTTAGTCACGACTCATTCCTAATGGTATTTTAGACATATTGGAATAGATTTTGTGCAATAGTGAAGCTTGGATGCATGAAATGCATCTTTAGTGTTAAAAGTGTTGGTTTTGTCAACCTAGGTTAACTTGGTCATCAAACTTGGCCATGGATTAGGTGTAGGTTCAAGGAATTCAAATCATATTTGGGATATAATGGAAGTGGTTTCAACATTTGGTTTGACTAGGAAATATTAATGTTAAAGAAAAATTCAAATTCAAGAGGTTTTGAGATTTATGGTTTAAATGGATTCATGGTCAGCCTTGGTCGACAAATATCTACCAAGAGTTCAATGTTGGTTCAATGCATCATGCATATGACCATAATCATGCTCACTGAATTTGGGTAGGCTACAAGGTCACCATAATATGCACTTTCCAATGGCATTAGCTATAAATATATCATAATTTTTTTTGCCTTTGGTAATTCTTTCAATTTAAGGGGTTATAGGGGTAGTAATGCTTCCAAACTGAAGTGGTAGAACCTAGAGGGTTGAACCTAGTGACAAGCCTAATAAATATGCAACAATCTAATTAGAAATCTAAGGCTATTTTGTTGAGTTTTTAGGTGATTGAAAGATCACTAAATATAGTTTATAGGCTAAGGGGTTTTAGATTTGGTTTTGGGGCATTAGATTTTTGAGTTTTGGATTTTCATTGAGGTCAATGGATTTAGTTTAATAACTGATTTGAAAGATTTTTGATTTGAAATTCTCATATAATTTATAATCATTGATGATTATAAGATATTGAACAGGTGATTAAGTGATAATTATTGGTGATCATCAACTAATGGATTTGAGGTTTTATTTTGCTTTCGATTTGAGTTTAATTAAGAAGGTCAATGATTGAGGGAATTTTAATTTTGAAATCATACCACTCAAAATCATTTGTTGATTATCAAATGATTGATCCAATGATCAATTTATAATCAAGGATGACTATCAAGTAATGATTTTGAGGTCAATGTTCTTATCACTATGACGAAGCAAAGTGGTGAATTGATTTAAAGTTTAGAATTTAGTAGAATTCTTTTTGTGTGGAGATTGAATGTTTGATGTAGAGAATTGATCTAACTAAAAAATGAGGTGAACAATTGTATTAGTGTAGATAAAAGTGGACAAGTGCAAAGGAGTTTTTTACCTTGGGTCCAATTCATTTCTAAATTATCATCTATTATTTATATTGCAATTAAAGCTTGTAACTTGTTTTTTTATAAAATGAAGTAAAATATTTTTGTTGTGTGAAATAATCTCCATGTGTAGCTAAACTTATATTTTAAATATATGATTATTTAAAATGCATGTTTTGCTTAGAACAAGTTTAATCTTTATAGTAGTTTAAATTTTTTAATTTCACCATGCCTTAGTTGGTGTATGTATTGGTCGTATATAATTTAAAATGTTATGTGATCTGAAGCATTAACGAAGGAATAGAATAATAATCAGAGATTTTAAATGCAGTCCTGCTATAACATATACATATGGTGGTTAGGATTATAGGGTCTTAAGAAGATAGATGAACTTTTGTTAGGTGGAATCCTAGAAAATATCCAATGAGCTTGATAGAGAAAAGAAACACTTATACTCTCATTTATTGTAATTATATGTAGCACCCTAATGAAATCATGTACATATAAATATTGTAGGTTTAGAACTATTTCAAATAGTTAATTTACTTTCTGCATTTATTTTTTTTAACATAAAACATGCACCTGTGTAAAACATAACTTATACACCAACAAATTAAATCAACTTTAGAGAAATCAATAATGTATGTAAGCTTAATATTGTGGTAGCAAACAGTTTAGTCCCTTTCAGTGCACCCAGTCAATTTAAGATTGGATCTTCTTCTAATTTATCGATGATTATGACTAAGACTCAAAGAAGAAATAAAAATCGTCGTATAAAAAGGAGAATGGAAAAATTAGGAAAATCAAAGAAAAACGAGCTTATCCCTCCAACCTCTCCACATCTTAGTGGTAGTAGGTTCCATCTTCTCTCCGCTGCTGATGGAGAAGAAGATGCGAGGTTGATTGCTCGATCAGCCCCTACTGCTGTTAGAAAGTCTATCACTGAGCCAACAAAAAGTATGGAAACACATGTTCAGAATTTGGTAAAGGCTATAGTACAAGATTTTGCTGAAGATCCTCCACACACTAGAGAAGAATTTTTAAGGAAAATGAGAAGATTGATCAGTGATTGGATTGAAGAAGAAACCTTAAGGAAGAAACTTATTAAAACTAGGGTAGGAGGTCAGTTGAGAGCAAGAGATAGTAAAAGAAAATTCAAACCAACTGTCATCTCTGCTCTCACTGATGGATACCCTAGGGAGCCAAGAAGATCCAATAGGAAGACAGACAGTATTGTGTTGACTGATGCTTCAGTGAGATTTAAAAGTACTCAGTAGGTTCCACAGAAAGTCAGTCGTCAGTTGTCCCTTTCTTCTGCACCACTATAGAGTCCTAGCAAAATTCAATGTAATTCTCATACCCATTCTTCTCCCCAGATAGATAGGCACCACTCTACGGGTCCTACTCCATCTTCTTATCCTGATGTAGAGCGGTTGGAATCCTCAAACCAACCCTCTTCGACATCTGATGAGAAGAAGGTTTGGAAACCCAAGGAAAAAGCTACTTCTCCTGTAGTAGCTTCACCTGAGAAGCCTATAGAAAGTAAACTTGAAGAGAAGAAGAGGGTTGAGAATACTACTCCAGATCCCATGGATTGTGATAATATGTTCCTGTTGATCCCAACTATGTTTTTGGAAGATCTATAGAGGAGATGATAGGTGAACTAAAAGACAGTATTAGAAATCTGGATGATGAAGAAGCTTTGAACTTTGACTTAGATGGAGATGATATGTTAGATGATACAGTGGCTGATGTATTTATGGTTGAAACAAGAACAACATCTTATAATGAGCAGATTGAGGAAGCTGTATTACAAGATGTTGCAGTTGAGGAAGGCATAGCGCCAGACTTAACTCAACGTCTTGTACAGCAATTAAAACAAAAAGATGAGCAGATTTTAAGTATGGAGAAGAAGATAGAAGAAATGATGGCCACTTTGGCTTCTTTCCAAAGTCAGGGTCCTTTACCACCACGAGCATAGGTTGAGTCTTCTCAACCCCAGCCTGTTCAGGTGGTAGGAAAGAAACAAGTGATTGAGACTATAGAAGAACACCAACAAAATCTAGAAATAAAGGCTTCTCAATCCAAAGAATTAAAGCAAATGGTAGAAAAGCAAGTAAGGGAGGCATTAGCAGAATCTCAAAGTGCTTCATATACTCCAAAAGGTAGACCTTACCCAGAGGAGTTTGATGCAGTTCCTTACCCAAAGGGATTTGTGCCTCCCTCCTTCAAGATCTTTGATGGTACTAGAAACCCAAGGCAGCACATAGCATACTTTAGAGCCAGTTGTTGCAACGCTGGGGGTAGCGATGCTTTGCTTTTCAGACAATTTATCAGTAGTCTGTAAGGGGTAGCATTTGATTGGTATGCAGATCTTCCAAATGGTTCAGTGCACAGTTTCACAGAGTTAGAGAACATGTTTGTTAAAAGATTTGCAGGCAGTCAGCACCATGTTACAGTTGGGGATCTTGTAATAGAGAAACAAAAGCCTGGAGAAAAGCTAGTTGATTATATACTTGGAGGAATTTGAGCATGAAATGCGAACCTCAATTGCAGGAACAACATGCAATTGAGATTTTGCTTAAAAACATTCATGGACCGGTAGCCTTTCTTTTGAAGGGTTTTACCATTAAGACATTTGAAAAATTGCTCAATAAGGCCTCCAGTCTACAAGAAGAAGCTTTACAACTCTCCTTCCTTGTTGACAAGTCTTCTTCAGACCCTAAGAAGCTGAAACCCCAGAAGGTCTTTGAAAAGAAATCTGGGACGGTGTCAGCTGTGGATAAGGGAAAGCAACCAATAAAAATTCAGACAGAAAGATCACCTCCTCAGTTTTATAATCAGCAGTATCAGATGCCACAATATCCGCCACCACAGCACCCTCCACTTTGGATTCAGCCAGAATTCAACCAACAACAGCCTTACCTTACTCCAGAAGAAAGAAAGGAAAAGTGGGAAAAGTTCAATGAGATGATTGGTAAAACATACCCCTTTAAGAAGGAGGCTTTGAAGAAGATCTTCAAAAATCTTCTGAAAAAGCTAGACTTCAAATTGCCTGCACCTAGAAGGCCAGAAGAAGTGGGTAAGACAGATCAGTTTAGTTATTGCCCTTACCATCAGATGTTAGGCCATCAACTTGAAGATTGCATCACTTTTAAAGAATGGCTTGACAGAAACATGAAATTAGGAGCTGTAGTGATTCCCAAGGAATACTTAGTGGATCCAGGGCAGGGATCAGCTAAATGTGTGACTGGTGAACCTATCGTTCCTACTTCTTTTTCAAATTTTGATTCTACTTGGGATATAGTTTTATCACGTTCTTCAAAGAAATTGCTTAACAAACTTTACTTTTCTTCTCTTCAGGAGTCTTTGGGAGCTCAGAAGCCTCTCCAGGTTGATCTGATAGTTCCAGAAGATGATGTAGAGATGACTCCACCTTCAGAGCTTAAGGAAGCCCGAGTCAGCCAGGGTCCTATAGTTCAGGAGAAGGAGGACACTAGAGATCATTTTATTGCTTTTAGTAGTGTTGATTGTGATGTATCTAGTAGAGTTGTGTTTTCTTCGGATGGGGAGACTGTTATCCTCAATCCTCTTATCTTAGATGACTTTTGTTTTGTTAAGTGTGATGATGTCAAATCAATGAAAAAGGATTCTGCTTATATCTTGTCTATTTCTGATAATGATGTTACGGATGACTTAAAAACTACACCTGAAAATGATTCTCTGCATGATCAATTTAATTTTGAAGAATTAAAACATTCTCTTGGTTATTATTCAGATAGTGATGTCCCTGCTCTTGATTTGCAGGGTATGCTTATCTGTATTGAAGCCGAGATGTCTGATTCTGAAAATTTAACATAAGTAAAATCAGAATTAGCTGAGGTCGAAGAAGATAACCTGCCTGTCGCTTCTTCTGAAGAGATAGTGGAAATCAAGCTTCGTAGTGGCAAAGTGTTACCACCTCACGCTTCTTCTGAAGATAAAGGAAAGCAAGTTATTGACAAGCCAGAGTCTTCTCTTCCACCTCTACCCGTTCCTTTTCAAAGTCCAATTGAGAGTGGAATGCCCAAGGTCGATTACAATGTCCTAGCTCATCTCAGGAAGCTACCTGCCAAACTGAGCATTTACGAAGCCTTGATTCTTTCCAAAGAAATGAGGGAAGCCCTAATCAAAGCATTGTTAGATCCAAATATTTACATGGCCCAGTTAGCAGCTGCACAGCCTGATGAAGCTTTTTGTTCCAGAGGAGTTCCTGAAGTTTCTTTTTCTGATGAAGATCTATGTTTAGGGACGGCTGATCACAACCGTCCATTATACATAACAGTGAACATAGATAACTTCAGATTTTCACGTATCCTTGTAGATCCTGGTGCATCAGTTAATATTATGACTCTAAGAACTCTTACCTATTTGAGAATAGACGTCCGTAAGCTCAGCTCAGACAAGATGATCTTACGGGGTTTTAATGAAAATGGCGAGAGGGCTTTGGGTTCATTTACTTTGTTGTTAGAGATTGAGGATTTTAGAACTGAAGCAAAGTTTCATATTATAGACGCTCCAACATCTTTTAACGCTCTTTTAGGTAGACCCTGGATTCACGAATATAGGATGGTTCCTTCATCCCTGCATCAGTGTATCAAGTACATCAGAGATGGTACTGAGCACTGTATTAAGGGAGATTTGCAACCATTCTCGGTTCATGAAGTAGGAATTTATGAAGATGCTGCCTATTATTTGCCTAAAAAACAAACAGTTGTTTCCAAAGATCTTAAATTGGTCAAAAATGAAATTGCACTTGAAAAGAAAAATGAAAAAGAAAAAGAAGAAAAAATAGATGAAGAATATCCCTGCCTCGAAGATAGCATTCGTTGGCATCCTGCTCCTCCCTCACAAAGAGGTGGTAGGATGACCCAACGAGGGCGAGGTAGAAGCAGAGGATGGCAAAATCATGAAAGTGCAATGTATGAAAACATTCAAAAGCAAAACCCTATGATACACATCAATTTAGAATCTGGTTCAGATGATGAATCATGTGTACTGAAGGATGAAAATAGTAACAAAAGGCTAAAATTTGAGATCTCTTTGGAAAATGACAGTGATGAAGATAAAATTCAGGCAAATATAGAGGATGATTCAAATTTTTCTACCTATGAAAGACTTAAAGGATATGTGAAGACTTTAGCTTTAACCCCACTATCGCAAGATAGTATAGCTGGGTTGGCAGTTAAAGTTTCACCTGCTTTGAGCGATGATTGTAAAACTGCTAAGTTTATTCCTTCTTCTAGCAAAAATATTGAAACTGATGTACATGTTGATGATACTTTTATGAATGAAATAGTGGAACTCCCTTTTGATTGGTATCCTTATTGTGTTAAAAATTTAATTGAGCAAGGTCTTACCCCATCTACTTGGACTAAACGTCAAGCTCAGTCTTTTGAAAGTCTTTGGAATACGGAATTCCATAAACCAAAGTCAAAAGCAGGACTAGGCTTTAATACTGTTTGTCCATTTGATGATGATGATTATTGCTTAGTAATTACTAACAATGTAGGATCTGATCATCTTTTTGTAGAGGACATTGAAAATCTTAATGAATTTTGCTTAGAAACTTTAGATGATTCGGATGACATTCAAGTTAAGGAGGCACCTCTTGAACTCGAGGAGGAAATCCAATCAACTATTGACGAACTAAAAGAAATTAACCTTGGTAATGAAGAAAATCCACGTCCGACGTTCATAAGTGCCTTATTGAACGAGGATGAGTCAAATAACTTAGTCAAGTTACTTTTAGAGTTTAAGGATTACTTCGCTTGGAGTTATGACAAAATGCCCGGATTATCTCCAGAAATAGCAGTTCACAAACTTGAAATTCAACCTGACATAATTCCTGTCAAACAAGCCCCGCGACGCATGCGCTTAGAAACTGAACAACAAGTGATAACTAAAGTTAAGAAACTGATCGATGCAGGCTTTATTCGAGAGGAGAAATATCCCTCTTGGTTGGCTAGTGTCGTCCCAGTAAAGAAGAAAAGTGGTCAAATTCGCGTATGCATCGATTATAGGGATCTTAATAAGGCATGTCCGAAAGATGAGTTCCCGTTACCCATACCAGAACTCATGGTAGACATTGCCTCTGAGCATGAAATTTTCTCTTTTATGGACGGTTCATCTGGATATAACCAAATCAAGATGGCTCCTGAAGATGAAAAATTTACTGCATTCAGAACACCTATAGGGGTCTTCCGTTACAAAGTCATGCCCTTTGGACTTAAGAATGCTGGTGCCACTTACCAGCGAGCTATGACCCGAATCTTTGATGATTTAATCCACCAACAAGTGGAATGTTATATCGATGATTTGGTTATCAAAAGTCATCAAAGGGAAGACCACCTTCATGATCTGAGAATCATTTTTGAAAGGTTGCGCCGCTATGACCTAAATATGAACCCCTTGAAATGTGCTTTCGGAGTTACTTCAGGGAAATTCTTAGGGTTTGTAGTGAGACACCGAGGTATAGAAATTGAACCTTCCAAAATAAAAGCCATCTTAGATATGCCACCTCCTAAAAGTCTAACCCAATTAAGATCTCTTCAAGGTAGGTTGGCATATCTACGGAGATTCATTTCTAACTTGTCTGGTAGGTGTCAAACATTTGCTGCTTTATGTAAAAAAGATGCCCGATTTCATTGGGATGAAAAGTGTCAAAACGCTTTTGAAAACATACAATAGTATTTGTTAAGACCTCCAGTCTTAGCGGCTCCTATTCCGGGAAAACCCTTAATACTTTACACCGCAGCTTTAGACAGTTCCCTTGGCGCCTTGTTAGCCCAAACTAACGAGGAAGGAAAAGAGAACGCACTTTACTACTTAAGTAGACGACTCTTACCAATTGAAGCTAATTACTCGCCTATTGAGAAACATTGTTTAGCCTTAATTTTTGCTGCCCATAAACTAAGGCATTACATGTTAGCTCATAAAATCAATCTCATTTCTAGAGTCAATCAACTCCAATACCTGATGACTCGTCCAACATTGTCAGGACGTTTGGCAAAATGGTCAATATTCTTACTTCAGTTTGATATCACGTTTATACCCTTACGTGCTATCAAAGGTCAAGTCGTAGCTGACTTCTTAGCAGCACACCCAATCCCTGCTGAGTCCCCTCTAAATGATGATCTCCCTGATGAACAAATTATGAGTTTAGAGGAGCAGGAAGGAAATACCTGGGAGTTATATTTTGATGGTGCCGCATCTTCACAAAAGATTGAGGAATCTCAGGAAATAATCCCAGGGAAGGCCGGTATCGGGTTAGTTTTCATAACCCCTGAAAAAGGTTTGTTGCGTTATTCTTATCATTTATTAGAGCCTTGTACTAATAACAAAGCTGAATACGAAGCTCTAATAACTGATTTAGAATTAGCAATATCAATGGAAATTAGGGAAATCAAGATCTTTGGAGATTCACAACTTATTATCAATCAAGTTGTTGGTATTTACAAAGTCTTGAAACCTAAACATCTTCCATACTATCAATACACTATGAAGCTTCTCGAATAAATTCCAAATGTAACTTTGTATAGGATACCCCGTGGAAGAAATTCTATGGCGGATGACCTTGCAAAACTTGCAAAAGAGTTAGCTTGTATCGAAGAAGAGTCAATCTCTATAGAAGTTCAAGGTCGCAAGATCTTATCTCCTATAGACTTGGAATACATTACAAAGATTTTTCCTTCTGAGGGTGAGGTTGTTCTTGCTATTAATGATGAGACGGTTGACTGGAGAAAATCTTTCATTGACTACTTGCAAGAAAGCAAACTTCCTCAAGAGAAATTTGCTGCAGATCAGATTAAGAGAAGGGCTCTCTCCTATACGCTGATAAACGGCACTTTATACCGCCGGTCTTTTGATCAATTGTGGTTACGTTGTCTTAACAAACAGGAAGCCCAAAAGATCGTGACCGAGGTACATGCTGGATTGTGTGGTGCTCACCAATCTGGTCCTAAAATGAAGATGCAAATTAAAAGGTTAGGATATTATTGGCCCTCAATGATTGACGACTGTATGTCTATTGCACGTCGTTGTCATCAGTGCCAAGTACATGGTGTAGTCCTACACCAACCTCCTAATGTCCTACATCCAACAATTGCTTCATGGCCTTTTGAAAGTTGGGGTACAGACATCATTGTCCCTATCGACCCTCCCTCTTCTAAAGGTCATCGGTTCATTCTAGCGGCAACAGATTACTTTTCAAAATGGGCAGAAGCTGTTCCACTACGAGAAGTCAAAACTCACAACGTGATCCAATTCTTTCGAGACCATATCGTATATCGATTCGGCATCCCTCGTCAAATTATATCCGATAATGGTCCCTCTTTCAAAAGTACCAAACTGAACAACTTTGTTAAACATCACAATATTGATTGGAGATACTCCACAAGCTATTACCCACAGGCAAATGGTTTAGCAGAGGCCTTCAATAAGACGTTGGTAGGAATTTTAAAGAAAAGCTTAGAGGACAATAAGCGATAGTGGCATGAAAAGTTGGGTGAGGCTTTGTGGGCTTATCGAACCACATATAGAATCCCAACTCAGTCTACACCGTTTGCTTTAGTCTTTGGGGCAGAGGCTGTTCTCCCTTTAGAGATACAGCTTCCCTCTCTAAGAGTTGCAGTTAATAATAGTATCACATCTGAACATAACGCCCGACTTCGACTAGAAGAACTCGAAGGTTTAGAAGAGAAGCGACTGCAGGCTCAACAGAACCTCGAGTTATATAAATCCTGTATGGCTCAAGCACATGATAAATTAGTCCACCCTAGAACCTTTTGAGTAGGAGAACTTGTGTTGGTCTTACGTAGACCTATCTTGACTCATCGAAGGTTTGAGAGTAAATTTGAGCCTACCTGGGAAGGTCCTTTTGTGGTGGAGAAAGTCTACCAAGGAGGATCTTACCAATTGGTGGATTGTATGGGTGATCGTCCTATGTTACCCATCTATGGGCGTTTCCTTAAAAAATGCTATGTGTAATGACGTTGTTATGATGATTTTGCAATAAAATTACAAATTTCTCAGAATATACGTTGTTCTCAAGTTTTTGAAAGTCACATATTGTACTGGGTCCAAGTGATTTGTATACTTTTAAAAATCAAAATTAAAAGGTTACAAGATTTGAAATAATTGAGATGTTCTATAATACTACTGTAGAATTGTCCTTTTATTAGTTTTCCTTTTTCAGATATGATGATCCAATATAAAAAAAAAAATTCCCAGTGGAATATTTGTAAGTTATAGGGATCATCTATATTAAAAAAGGGAACAAATTTTCAATTCAATAAATGTTCAAAATTTTAATTCTTCCAAATATTTTCCATTCTCTTCTAGAAAATGACATATACAAATGTTTTAACCCATAATAGAATATTTATATTTTGTCAATGTCATTTGTGATGAAGAGAAATGATCCAGAGTTTTAAAGAAATCAATTCTCTTCATTAAATTTTAAATCTTAAATCCATCTTTAGGTATAAGTCCTCCTATGGCATCCTATTGACATCTTTGGAGTTAGGAGTAAGCATCCCTAGTGGCATCCTAATCTTCATTCCGAGGAGAAGTATAAGCATCCCTAGCGGCATCTTCTCTTCATTAAATGTTAAATCTTAAATCCGTCTTTAGGTATGAGTCCTCCTACGGCATCCTATTGGCATCTTTGGAGTTAGGAGTAAGCATCCCTAGTGGCATCCTAATCTTCATCTCGAGGAGAAGTATAAGCATCCCTAGCGGCATCTTCTCTTCATTAAATTTTAAATCTTAAATCCGTCTTTAGGTATAAGTCCTCCTACGGCATCCTATTGACATCTTTGGAGTTAGGAGTAAGCATCTCTAGTGGCATCCTAATCTTCATTCCGTGGAGAAGTATAAGCATCCATAGCGGCATCTTCTCTTCATTAAATTTTAAATCTTAAATCTGTCTTTAGGTATGAGTCCTCCTACGGCATCCTATTGGCATCTTTGGAGTTAGGAGTAAGCATCCCTAGTGGCATCCTAATCTTCCTCTCGAGGAGAAGTATAAGCATCCCTAGCGGCATCTTCTCTTCATTAAATTTTAAATCTTAAATCCGTCTTTAGGTATGAGTCCTCCTACGGCATCCTATTGGCATCTTTGGAGTTAGGAGTAAGCATCCCTAGTGGCATCCTAATCTTCGTCTCGAGGAGAAGTATAAGCATCCCTAGCGGCATCTTCTCTTCATTAAATTTTAAATCTTAAATCCGTCTTTAGGTATAAGTCCTCCTACGGTATCCTATTGACATCTTTGAAGTTAGGAATAAGCATCCCTAGTGGCATCCTAATTTTCGTTTCGAGGAGAAGTATAAGCATCCCCAGCGGCATCTTCTCTTCATTCTATTGACATTCTTGAAGTTAGTCTTGATTTATAAAAAAGGTTTCAATCATATCAAAATCAAATTCAAAATTCCTATTCGTGTCAAACCTCAATCAACGTTTCAATATCTTGGCTTTATTAAATAATACTTATTTCATTAGTTATTATTTGCTAAAGCCATCAATGCCAACATCAACTTCAAAATCACTGAATCAACTCAAAACTCTATCATTTTTTTTTAATCTAGATTTTCAATCAAAATTCAAAATTCGTTCAATTCATATACTCAAATCTTCAACTTCAAATCTGGATCTAGTTGATCATTTCGGTCAACTCCAATACGCACGATAAACTTTGGCAAGTTTATCATGCATATTGGGGGTCCATTTGTTGACCTCATTATTCGAGGTCAATTTCCCCGGAATGGACTCTAGTACCTAGGTTTTTGTAGCCTAGTGTAGATGTCGCACCCGCAGGATTTCCCTTAGGTGGACACCTAATGACGTAGCATCGACTCAAACCTATCGATCAATTTGAATCAAAATAAATTCAACTCCAAAATGTACTCAAATCAAGCTTGATTTATGATTCTTCGATGTCGATCGACTTAATCTATTTTATTTTCGATCAAATTGATACATAATTGGGCTCAATTCAATTCACCAATCAAATCAAATTCAAATCATTGTAAATGAAATAAAATTAGTTTTTTTTTTTTAATTTTTTCTATTTTAAAATTAACTCAAAATATGTATTTTAAATTATCAATTATTTTCTAATTAATCCAAAATCAATTTGAATTATAAATTGACTCTTGAACTCTTCTTTAAGTTGTAATTAATCCTAGACATTAATTTGAAATGAAAGAGGGTTTTAGATTTAATTTGATTAGCCTAATCGCACAAAAACTCCTCATCTCACCCTCTCCCACTCGTGAACTGCTCCCTCTCTCCCTCTACTTCGCACAACCACCTCAACTCCTTAGCAGTTCACGGTCCACTCTTTCTCCCTTTCTCTGAAATTCGCATGAAGCCAAGCCCTTATACACACACAGCCCATCTCCTCACACCTACGCTCTCTGGATCGCACAACCCAGCCGGCGATTTCTCTCTCACACGCATAGAACAAAGCCCTCACCGTTACTCCCTCTTCTCTCAGCATTTCGGCAAAACCGCCCAAGCCTGCCTCCTCTGATATTCGCATAGAACGAAGCTCCCAGGCGTGCTCTCAGTTCGTGAAGCCAAAACCAGTCGCTCCTACAGCAGTTCGTCGGCCACATCTCTCTCGTGCAAGGACTAATCCGATCTGATTCCTCTTGCTTTGGCCGAGAGTTTAGGTATACTTCTTCTTGTTAATTATTTATCTTCTCTAGCCTATCTCCTTACTATCTTTCCTCTTCCTTTATCTTTCTATAGATCTTCTTCTTCCTTTACTTCACACTAATTTTTTTTTTAAGGAAGTCAATGACAGATATTGCCTAATCCTTCTTAAAATTGGAATCTAAAGAGAATAGTTATCTTCAAAGATGTGGCAAACAAAATATATTTTCACCTTTCAGTATTTTATTTATCTTTATTTTATGATGAGTTGACTATTGCTAGATTTGTTGATGTCTAGATGAAGAATGTATTTGGTTGCAAGGGTTTAGAATTTTGACGACGTGTTTCTTTTGAAATTTGAATACTTTGCATATATATTTATGTGATAGTAGAGTTAATAACCTTATTAAATTCAATAGAATTTTCTTTCGGAACAAGTTCATTATAGAAGTATTTGAATAAGACCATACATCGTGAATTTATTTAGATTAATAAAGTGAAGCTTGATTGTTGGAGAATAAAAAAAAAATGTTTTGTTTTGAAAAGGTAAAATATGCTTACGAATGTAAATGCAAGATCATTTCTTTCAATGAGTTTTGGTAAAGCTTTTCATATGTCCTCTTGTGCTTTAAGTAGTTTTGGAAGTAAGCATTCGTAAATCTCCTATAAAATATTCTAGAGAAATTAATTAAAGAGCATTCATATCATTTTTCAGTTATGAGCATTCATAAAAATTATTTAAAGGTGCTATGTTGTTGAGAGGTATTTTGAGTATTTAAGTGACTTTGAAAGTTGATTTGTGTTTAACTTTTAAGGTGAAGTGTATATATGTTAAAATGTTTAAGAGTGGATAAGTGTGTTTGTAGTTGAAAAGTGAAAGGTGTTTTGTTTAAATAAAAAGTTTAGTCTGTGATTTGTGAATGGTAAAGTGAAACTTGATTGTTGGAAATAGGAAAATGAAAAGTATATTGTTTTGAAAAGGTGATACATATGAGAAATAATAAGTGGGGTTTGTGGATTCGGAAATGTGAAATTTGTGAGTTGTATGTGCAAATGTTGAATAGTAAAGTGTATGAAGTATTGAAGTAAATTGTTTTGTTTTGAAAGTGGAGTTTATGTGATTTGGAAAGGTGAAAGATTTATGTCTTGAAAGTGGAATTTGTGAGTTGAAAGGTGTTTTGAATATCGAAGTGTATGAAAGTGTTTTGAAAAGGAAGAGTCTAGAGTATGATTTTGGGAATGGTGAAATGTGCAAAGTGTGAGAGATAAATTGTTTGTTTTATGAAAATTGTGTAAGTATGGAAGAGTGGAAATGAATGTTGGAAATATATGAAACAATGCTTCTAAAAGTAAAAGGTTTCAAAAGAGTGAGCAACAAAACCAGTGTTCAAGCCCGAAGAAACGTACGTCTTTATTTTCAGTAAATTTTAATTATTTCATTATTATTTATTAAAAAAGCTTTCTAGTCCCTGTTTTTCCTTATTTTCTGTTTATTTGCATGAACTGTGAGGAACGGTACGGGTCGAGGGAACAAAAGGACAAGGAGCTAATGACGTCAGTCGCCTCTATCCATCCAGGTAGAGGTGCTACGGGCGGAACCACCGGGTCATAGCCCCCGGTGATTGTGAGTATTCCAAACTTAGAAAACCTTTAGGGGCCCCTTGATGTGGTTTGTGCGTAAACCCTTCCATTTTAGGTTTTTGTAGTAACTTAAATTTAATTAGGATTACTTTTTGTTTTTAGATCCCCAAACTTCTTTTATACACGCGTAAAGTCCTAAGGGTTAGTAATAACAAAGATTTTCACCTATATAACAATAGTGACATTTAAGGACAAAAATTAAGGACTGAGTCTTAGAAAATCTAGACTTATGAAGCATGCACACTTTATGATAGAAACTTATAACATAGAAAATTTAGTGACATCTCACTTTAGAATTAGTAAACATCTTTAAATTAGAATTCAATCAATAAAAAAAAAACTTTAGCCAATAATTGACTTAGGACATTTCAAAACCACATAACCTATTGCACACACTTAGATTTGCTTGCTAAGACAACCGACTCTAGTTTTAGGTTAGGCCGGTGTTTATTTCCTTACTGCACTGTGACGGGCTTTTTCCCGAGTTTTATTGCATGCTGGTTGTGAAATGTTGGTGTGTTTATTTATTTTTACTGCACTCAGTGTTGTGATTTGATTAACGATTAGATTACCCATAGGTTAGGAGCGATCTGGATTGTTAATATGATTTTCTGCAGGTGGCCACACTCATGCAGGGCAGAAAGAGGGGGCTAATTAATAAATAATTTTATAAAATGCTACAGGTGCTTCAGCTGCTTAGCCCCCAAATGAAGAAGAGTGTGGACAAGTGTGGCTTAATAATTTAAATTCAATTGCATATATATATAACTGCGTGGGATGATTTTTATTATAAATTGCTTAGGATAACCCTGCAGGTGGTTTAGATTTTTCTTTTCTTTCTGTGAAATGTAATGTAAATATAAATGCGTTTGAAAAATATTATAAATTGTGAAAGTGATTTTGAAAGTGGGATATTACATCCAATTTGGAATCCAAAGAAAGGAGAATATACCTTAAAGGATTATTCTCTTTTATTTGGAAAGTCAAATTAGGATGATTCAATATCCAAATAGAAAAGAAAATACCCCTCTTAGGGATGAGTTTCTTTTCATTTGGATATCCAAAACCCGACGGACCCGAGATGTTCGTAGAAGAAGAAAAGACAGAACAAGAAGATTGAAGAAAGAAGATGAAGAAATGAAGATTTAAGGAACAATATATCCCATTTCAAAAATCACTTGCGTCATTCTTAGGATTAGAATCCGGGTTTGTTGTCAGTGGTGCCCAGCCACTTTACTTTTCTGCAAATTCTGGGTGTAATATGGACATTGGACATTGGATATTGTAATTTTGGATTATTATAATTGATTGTTTACATTGTTTGTGCAGTAGATTTTTTTAGGACCTTACATGTTGTGTTTTGTTTTAGACTGGATTCGAAACGGAGAGATTTTTTTCATAAGGGTACGCTTAAAATTCTTTTACTTGTAATTTTAAATAAAAATTTTTAGGCTCACATAGTAACTCTAACGATCTAAGAAGTAAGCTCGGGACCACCGAGAGTCAGCATAAGCATATTAATACTTTCTCTTCCTTGTTAGGCACCTCCCCGCCTGTGGGTTCTGGCAGACCACTTGACCTATGAGGGTGCAGTTCTGTCAAGGGGAAGTTGTGCAATCTCTAGGGGAAAATCTATTTTCTAAGCCTAAATTTTTAAACTGCTTCATTATCATTTTATGCATTCGAGTCAATTAGCATGCATTGCATTAGATACAAACTAAAAAGAGTCTAAAATATTAATTGCATTTCTAGACATTTATCACCCTACATAAGTTGAGGGGCTAATTAGGAATTGTCTTAGATGTCAGCCCCAATTCCTTAAAACTTAAACAACATCCCTACCCATCTTTCATAAGAGACTGGACACATGGTTTTCAAGCGCCTAGGTGGTTAGCTGGCTCCCCAATCCAGGCCGGGGTAAGTCCAGATTTGCACTTTATTAGTTATGTTTGGGTCCTTATTTTATAGTACCCAAATTAGATTTAGGTTCTGAGGCAGATTCTTTTTAGATCTTAAGTCCTCACCCTCCGAGAACATAATCCCAAATTTCTAATAAAATGTCAACTTAAGCATAAAATTTTCTCTTAAAATGTAAAGCCCAACATAGGATAGACTGAGGTTGTCTCTGAGCTTTTCAGAATCCGGCACCTCCTACTTTTCTTCCTTTGACTCGCTAATAAATGTTCAACGTTGAGCTTTCTCCTTGAAAATTCCTACATCTGTTCCTTGTCTTATACTTTGTAGTCAAAGGGTATGAAATCACTGCTTTAATCGAGAGTTTTCTTAGGAGCATTCCTCCTAAGATGTAATTAACTATAGGAGCTTGCTCCTATAGGGATTTGAGAACCCCAGATTAAAGCAGTGATTTCATACCCTTTGACTACAAAGTATAAGGCAAGGAACAGATGTAGGAATTTTCAAGGAGAAAGCTCAACGTTGAACATTTATTAGCGAGTCAAAGGAAGAAAAGTAGGAGGTGCCAGATTCTGAGAAACTCAGAGACAACCTCAGTCTATCCTATGTTGGGCTTTACATTTTAAGAGAAAATTTTATGTTTAAGTTGACATTTTATTAGAAATTTGGGATTATGTTCCCGGAGGGTGAGGACTTAAGATCTAAAAAGAATCTGCCTAAGAACCTAAATCTAATTTGGGTACTATAAAATAGTAACCCGAACCTAACTAATGATGTGCAAATCTGGACTTACCCCGGCCTGGATTGGGGAGCCAGCTAACCACCTAGGCGCTTGAAAACCATGTGTCCAGTCTCTTATGAAAGATGGGTAGGGATGTTGTTTTAGTTTTAAGGAATTGGGGCTGACATCTAAGACAATTCCTAATTAGCCCCTCAACTTATGTAGGGTGATAAATGTCTAGAAATGCAATTAAAATTTTAGACTCTTTTTAGTTTGTATCTAATGCAATGCATGCTAATTAACTCGAATGCATAAAATGATAATGAAGCAGTTTAAAAATTTAGGCTTAGAAAATAGATTTTTTCCTAGAGATTGCACAACTTCCCCTTGACAGAACTGCACCCTCATAGGTCAAGTGGTCTGCCAGAACCCGCAGGTGGAGAGGTTCCTAACAAGGAAGAGAAAGTATTAATATGCTTATGCTGACTCTCGGCGGTCCCGAGCTTACTTCTTAGATCGTTAGAGTTACTATGTGAGCCAAAAAATTTTTATTTAAAATTACAAGTAAAAGAATTTTAAGCGTACCCTTACGAAAAAAATCTCTCCGTTTCGAATCCAGGCTAAAACAAAACACGGCATGCAAGGTCCTAAAAAAATCTACTGCACAAACAATGTAAACAATCAATTTTAATAATCCAAAATTATAATATCTAATGTCCAATGTCCATATTACACCCAGAATTTGCAGAAAAGTAAAGTGGTCGGGCACCACTGACAACAAACCCGGATTCTAATCCTAAGAATGACGCAAGTGATTTTTGAAATGGGATATACTGTTCCTTAAATCTTCATTTCTTCATCTTCTTTCTTCAATCTTCTTGTTCTGTCTTTTCTTCTTCTACGAACATCTCGGGTCCGTCGGGTTCTGGATATCCAAATGAAAAGAAACTCATCCCTAAGAGGGGTATTTTCTTTTCTATTTGGATATTGAATCATCCTAATTTGGCTTTCCAAATAAAAGAGAATAATCCTTTAAGGTATATTCTCCTTTGTTTGGATTCAAAATTGGATGTAATATCCGACTTTCAAAATCACTTTCACAATTTATAATATTTTTCAAACGCATTTATATTTACATTACATTTCACAGAAAAAAAAGAAAAATCTAAACCACCTGCAGGGTTATCCTAAGCAATTTATAATAAAAATCATCCCACGCAGTTATTTATATATGCAATTGAATTTAAATTATTAAGCCACACTTGGCCACACTCTTCTTCATTTGGGGGCTAAGCAGCTGAAGCACCTGTAGCATTTTATAAAATTATTTATTAATTAGCCCCCTTTTTCTGCCCTGCATGAGTGTGGCCACCTGCAGAAAATCATATTAACAATCCAGATCGCTCCTAACCTATGGGTAATCTAATCGTTAATCAAATCACAACACAGAGTGCAGTAAAAATAAACAAACACACCAACATTTCACAACCAGCATGTAATAAAACTCGAGAAAAAGCCCGTCACAGTGCAGTAAGGAAATAAACACCGGCCTAACCTAAAACTAGAGTCGGTTGTCCTAGCAAACAAATCTAAGTGTGTGCAATAGGTAATGTGGTTTTGAAATGTCCTAAGTCAATTATTGGCTAAAGTTTTTTTTTTTATTTATTGAATTCTAATTTAAAGATGTTTACTAATTCTAAAGTGAGATGTCACTAAATTTTCTATGTTATAAGTTTCTATCATAAAGTGTGCATGCTTCCTAAGTCTAGATTTTCTAAGACTCAGTCCTTAATTTTTGTCCTTAAATGTCACTATTATTATATAAGTGAAAATCTTTGTTATTACTAACCCTTAGGACTTTGCGCGTGTATAAAAGAAGTTTGGGGATCTAAAAACAAAAAGTAATCCTAATTAAATTGAAGTTACTACAGGGACCTAAAATGAAAGGGTTTACGCACAAACCATATCAAGGGGCCCCTAAAGGTTTTCTAAGTTTAGAATACTCACAGTCACCGGGGGCTACGACCCGGTGGTTCCGCCCGTAGCACCTCTACCCGGCTGGATAGAGGCGACTGATGTCATTAGCTCCTTGTCCTTTTGTTCCCTCGACCCGTACTGTTCCTCACAGTTCATGAAAATAAACAAAAAACAAGGAAAAACAGGGATTAGAAAGCATTTTTAGTAAATAATAATGAAATAATTAAAATTTTCTGAAAATAAAGACGTACCTTTCTTCGGGCTTGAACACTGGTTTTGTTGCTCACTCTTTTGGAACATTTTACTTTTAGAAGCATTGTTTTATATATTTCCAACATTCATTTCCACTCTTCCATACTTACACAATTTTCATAAAACAAACAATTTATCTCTCACACTTTGCACATTTCACCATTCCCAAAATCATACTCTAGACTCTTCCTTTTCAAAACACTTTCATACACTTCGATATTCAAAACACCTTTCAACACACAAATTCCACTTTCAAGACATAAATCTTTCACCTTTCCAAATCACATAAACTCCACTTTCAAAACAAAACAATTTACTTCAATACTTCATACACTTTACTATTCGACATTTACATATACAACTCACAAATTTCACATTTCCGAATCCACAAACCCCACTTATTATTTCTCATATGTATCACCTTTTCAAAACAATATACTTTTCATTTTCCAATTTCCAACAATCAAGTTTCACTTTACCATTCACAAATCACACACTAAACTTTTTATTTAAACAAAACACCTTTCACTTTTCAACTACAAACACACTTATCCACTCTTAAACATTTTAACATATATACACTTCACCTTAAAAGTTAAACACAAATCAACTTTCAAAGTCACTTAAATACTCAAAATACCTCTCAACAACATAGCACCTTTAAATAATTTTTATGAATGCTCACAACTGAAAAATTATATGAATTCTCTTTAATTCATTTCTCTAGAATATTTTATAGGAGATTTACGAATGCTTACTTCCAAAACTACTTAAAGCACAAGAGGACATATGAAAAGCTTTACCAAAATGCATTGAAAGAAATGATCTTGCATTTACATTCGTAAGCATATTTTACCTTTTCAAAATAAAACATTTTTTTTTATTCTTCAACAATCAAGCTTCACTTTATTAATCTAAATAAATTCACGATGTATGGTCTTATTCAAATACTTCTGTAATGAACTTGTTCCGAAAGAAAATGCTATTGAATTTATTAAGGTTATTAACTCTACTATCACATAAATATATATGCAAAGTATTCAAATTTCAAAAGAAACACGTCGTCAAAATTCTAAACCCTTGCAACCAAATACATTCTTCATCTAGACATCAACAAATCTAGCAATAGTCAATTCATCATAAAATAAAGATAAATAAAATACTGAAAGGTGAAAATATTATTTTTTTTCCACATCTTTGAAGATAACTCTTCTCTTTAGATTCTAATTTTAAGAAGGATTAGGCATGATCTGTCATTGACTTCCTTAAAAAAAAAAATTAGTGTGAAGTAAAGGAAGAAGAAGATCTATAGAAAAATGAAGGAAGAGTAAAGATTGGAAGGAGATAGACTAGAGAAGAGAAATAATTAACAAGAAGAAGTATACCTAAACTCTCGGCCAATGCAAGAGGAATCAGATCGGATTAGTCCTTGCACGAGAGAGAGATGTGGCCGGCGAACTGCTGTAGGAGAGACTGGTTTTGGCTTCACGAACTGAGAGCACGCCTGGGAGCTTCGTTCTATGCGAATATCAAAGGAGGCAGGCTTGGTCGGTTTTGCCGAAATGCTGAGAGAAGAGGGAGTAACGGTGAGGGCTTTGTTCTGTGCGTGTGAGAGAGAAATCGCCGGCTGGGTTGTGCGATCCAGAGAGCGTAAGTGTGAGGAGACGGGCTGTGTGTGTATAAGGGCTTGGCTTCATGCAAATTTCAGAGAAAGGGAGAAAGAGTGGACCGTGAATTGCTAAGGAGTTGAGGTGGTTGTGCGAAGTAGAGGGAGAGAGGGAGCAGTTCATGAGTGGGAGAGGGTGAGATGAGGAGTTTTTGTGTGATTAGGCTAATCTAATTAAATCTAAAATCCTCTTTCATTTCAAATTAATGTCTAGGATTAATTACAACTTAAAGAAGAGTTCAAGAGTCAATTTATAATTCAAATTGATTTTGGATTAATTAGAAAATAATTGATAATTTAAAATACATATTTTGAGTTAATTTTAAAATAGAAACAATTTAAAAAAAAAACTAATTTTATTTCATTTACAATGATTTGAATTTGATTTGATTGGTGAATTGAATTGAGCCCAATTATGTATCAATTTGATCGAAAATAAAATAGATTAAGTCGATCGACATCGACGAATCACAAATCGAGATTGATTTGTGTACATTTTGGAGTTGAATTGAAATTGGATTGAATTGATTTTGATTCAAATTGATCGATAGGTTCGAGTCGATGCTACATTATTAGGTGTCCACCTAAGGGAAATCCTGCGGGTGCGACATCTACACTAGGCTACAAAAACCTAGGTACTAGAGTCGATTCCGGGGAAATTGACCTCGAATAATGAGGTCAACAAATGGACCCCCAATATGCATGATAAAGTTGCCAAAGTTTATCGTGCGTATTGGCGTTGACCGAAACGATTAGCTAGATCCAGATTTGAAGTTTAAGATTTGAGTTTATGAATTGAACGAATTTTGAATTTTGATTGAAAATATAGATTAAAAAAAAATTATAGAGTTTTGAGTTGATTCAGTGATTTTGAAGTTGATGTTGGCATTGATGGCTTCAGCAAATAATAACTAATGAAATTAGTATTATTTAATAAAGCCAAGATATTGAAAAGTTGAATGTGGTTTGGCACGAATAGGAATTTTGAATTTGATTTTGATATGATTGAAACCTTTTTTATAAATTAAGACTTACTTTAAGAATGTCAATAGAATGAAGAGAAGATGCCGCTGCGGATGCTTATACTTCTCCTCGGAATGAAAATTAGGATGCCAGTAGGGATGCTTATTCCTAACTTCAAAGATGTCAATAGGATACCGTAGGAGGACTTATACCTAAAGATGGATTTAAGGTTTAAAATTTAATGAAGAGAAGATGCCGCTAGGGATGCTTATAGTTCTCCTCGAGACGAAGATTAGGATGCCACTAGGGATGCTTACTCCTAACTCCAAAGATGCCAATAGGATACCGTAGGAGGACTCATACCTAAAGACGGATTTAAAATTTAAAATTTAATGAAGAGAAGATACCGCTAGGGATGCTTATACTTCTCCTCGAGACGAAGATTAGGATGCCACTAGGGATGCTTACTCCTAACTCCAAAGATGCCAATAGGATGCGGTAGGAGGACTCATACCTAAAGACGGATTTAAGATTTAAAATTTAATGAAGAGAAGATGCCGCTATGGATGCTTATACTTCTCCTCAGAATGAAGATTAGGATGCCACTAGAGATGCTTACTCCTAACTCCAAAGATGTCAATAGGATGCCGTAGGAGGACTTATACCTAAAGACGGATTTAAGATTTAAAATTTAATGAAGAGAAGATGCCGCTAGGGATGCTTATACTTATCCTCGAGACGAAGATTAGGATGCCACTAGGGATGCTTACTCCTAACTCCAAAGATGCCAATAGGATGCCGTAGGAGGACTCATACCTAAAGACGGATTTAAGATTTAACATTTAATGAAGAGAAGATGCTGCTAGGGATGCTTATACTTCTCCTCGGAATGAAGATTAGGATGCCACTAGGGATGCTTACTCCTAACTCCAAAGATGTCAATAGGATGCCGTAGGAGGACTTATACCTAAAGACGAATTTAAGATTTAAAATTTAATGAAGAGAATTGATTTCTTTAAAACTCTGGATAATTTCTCTTCATCACAAATGACATTGACAAAATATAAATATTCTATTATGGGTTAAAACATTTGTATATGTCATTTTCTAGAAGAGAATGGAAAAGATTTGGAAGAATTAAAATTTTGAACATTTATTGAATTGAAAATTTGTTCCCTTTTTTAATATAGATGATCCCTATAACTTACAAATATTGCACTGGGAATTTTGTTTTTATATTGGATCATCATATCTGAAAAAGGAAAACTAATAAAAGGAAAATTCTACAGTAGTATTATAGAACATCTCAATTATTTCAAATCTTGTAACCTTTCTATTTTGATTTTCAAAAGTATACAAATCACTTGGACCCAGTACAATATGTGACTTTCAAAAACTTGAGAACAACGTATATTCTGAGAAATTTGTAATTTTATTGCAAAATCATCATAACAACGTTATTACACATAGTTTTTTTTAAGGAAACACCCATTGATGGGTAACATAGAAAGATCACCCTTACAATCCACCAATTGGTAAGATCCTCCTTGGTAGACTTTCTCCACCACAAAAGGACCTTCCCAGGTAGGCTCAAATTTACCCCCAAACCTTCGATGAGTCAAGATAGGTCTACGTAAGACCAACACAAGTTCTCCTACTCGAAAGTTTCTAAGGCAGACTAATTTATCATGTGCTTGAGCCATACGGGATTTATATAACTCGAGGTTCTGTTGAGCCTGCAGTCGCTTCTCTTCTAAACCTTCGAGTTCTTCTAGTCGAAGTCGGGCGTTCTGTTCAGATGTGATACTATTATTAACTGCAACTCTTAGAGAGGGAAGATGTATCTCTAAAGGGAGAACAACCTCTGACCCAAAGACTAAAGCAAACGGTGTAGACTGAGTTGGGGTTCTATATAGGGTTTGATAAGCCCACAAAGCCTCACCCAACTTTTCATGCCACTGTCGCTTATTGTCCTCTAAGCTTTTCTTTAAAATTCCTACCAACATCTTATTGAAGGCCTCTACTAAACCATTTGCCTGTGGGTAATAGCTTGTGGAGTATCTCCAATCAATATTGTGACGTTTAACAAAGTTATTCAGTTTGGTACTTTTGAAATAGGGACCATTATCGGATATAATTCAACGAGGGATGCCGAATCAATATACGATATGGTCTCGAAAGAATTGGATCACGTTGTGAGTTTTGACTTCTTGTAGTGGAACAACTTCTGCCCATTTTAAAAAGTAATCTGTTGCCGCTAGAATGAACTGATGACCTTTAGAAGAGGGAGGGTCGATAAGGCCAATGATGTCTGTACCCCAACTTTCAAAAGGCCATGAAGCAATTGTTGGATGTAGGACATTAGGAGGTTGGTGTAGGACTACACCATGTACTTGGCACTGATGACAACGATGTGCAATAGACATACAGTCGTCAATCATTGAGGGCCAATAACATCCTAACCTTTTAATTTTCATCTTCATTTTAGGACCAGATTGGTGAGCACCACACAATCCGGCATGTACCTCGGTCACGATGTTTTGGGCTTTTTGTTTGTTAAGACAACGTAACCACAATTGATCAAAAGACCGGCGGTATAAAGTGTCGTTTATCAGCGTATAAGAGAAAACCCTTCTCTTAATCTGATCTGCAGCAGATTTCTCTTGAGGAAGTTTGCTTTCTTGCAAGTAGTCAATGAAAGGTTTTCTCCAGTCAACCGTCTCATCATTAAAAGCAAGAACAACCTCACCCTCAGAAGGAAAAATCTTAGTAATGTATTCCAAGTCTATAGGAGATAAGATCTTGCGACCTTGAACTTCTATAGAGATTGACTCTTCTTCGATACAAGCTAACTCTTTTGTAAGTGTTGCAAGGGCATCCGCCATAGAATTTCTTCCACGGGATATCCTATACAAAGTTACATTTGGAATTTGTTCGAGAAGCTTCATAGTGTATGGAAGAAGTTTAGGTTTCACGACTTTGTAAATACCAGCAACTTGATTGATAATAAGTTGTGAATCTCCAATGATCTTGATTTCCCTAATTTCCATTGATATTGCTAATTCTAAACCAGTTATTAGAGCTTCGTATTCAGCTTCGTTATTAGTACAAGGCTCTAATAAATGATAAGAATAACGCAACAAACCTTTTTCAGGGGTTATGAAAACCAACCCGATACCGGCCTTCCCTGGGATTATTTCCTGAGATTCCTCAATCTGTTGTGAAGATGCAGCACCATCAAAATATAACTCCCAGGTATTTTCTTCCTGCTCCTCTAAACTCATAATTTGTTCATCAGGGAGATCATCATTTAGAGGGGACTCAGCAGGGATCGGGTGTGCTGCTAAGAAGTCAGCTACGGCTTGACCTTTGATAGCACGTAAGGGTATAAACGTGATATCAAACTGAAGTAAGAACATTGACCATTTTGCCAAATGTCCTGACAATGTTGGACGAGTCATCAGGTATTGGAGTGGATTGACTCTAGAAATGAGATTGATTTTATGAGCTAACATGTAATGCCTTAATTTCTGGGCAGCAAAAATTAATGCTAAACAATGTTTCTCAATAGGCGGGTAATTAGCTTCAGTTGGTAAGAGTCATCTACTTAAGTAGTAAAGTGCGTTCTCTTTTCCTTCCTCGTTAGTTTGGGCTAACAAGGCGCCATGGGAACTGTCTAAAGCTGCGGTGTAAAGTATTAAAGGTTTTCCCGGAATAGGAGCCGCTAAGACTGGAGGTGTTAACAAATACTGTTTTATGTTTTCAAATGCGTTTTGACACTTTTCATCCCAATGAAATTGGTCATCTTTTTTACATAAAGCAACAAATGGTTGACACCTACCAGATATGTTAGAAATGAATCTCCGTAGATATGCCAACCTACCTTGAAGAGATCTTAATTGGGTTAGACTTTTTGGAGGTGGCATATCTAAGATGGCTTTTATTTTGGAAGGATCAATTTCTATACCTCGGTGTCTCATTAAAAACCCTAAGAATTTCCCGGAAGTAACTCCGAAAGCACATTTCAAGGGGTTCATCTTTAGGTCATAGCGGCGCAACCTTTCAAAAACGATTCTCAGATCATGAAGGTGGTCTTCCCTTTGATGACTTTTGATAACCAAATCATCGATATAACATTCCACTTGTTGGTGGATTAAATCATCGAAGATTCGGGTCATAGCTCGCTGGTAAGTTGCACCAGCATTCTTAAGTCCAAAGGGCATGACTTTGTAACAGAAGACCCCTATAGGTGTTCTGAATGCAGTAAATTTTTCATCTTCAGGAGCCATCTTGATTTGGTTATATCCAGATGAACCGTCCATAAAAGTGAAAATTTCATGCTCAGAGGCAATGTCTACCATGAGTTCTGGTATGGGTAACGGGAACTCATCTTTCGGACATGCCTTATTCAGATCCCTATAATCGATGCATACGCGAATTTGACCACTTTTCTTCTTTACTGGACGGCACTAGCCACCAAGAGGGATATTTCTCCTCTCGAATAAAGCCTGCATCGATCAGTTTCTTAACTTTAGTTATCACTTGTTGTTCAATTTCTAAGCGCATGCGTCGCGGGGCTTGTTTGACAGGAATTATGTCAGGTTGAATTTCAAGTTTGTGAACTACTATTTCTGGAGATAATCCGGGCATTTCGTCATAACTCCAAGCGAAGCAATCCTTAAACTCTGAAAGTAACTTGAATAAGTTATTTGACTCATCCTCGTTCAAATAAGGCACTTATGAACGTCGACGTGGTTTTTCTTCATTACCAAGGTTAATTTCTTTTAGTTCGTCAATATTGATTGGATTTCCCTCCTCGAGTTCAGGAGGTGCCTCCTTAACTTAAATGTCATCCGAATCATCTAAAGTTTCCTAAGCCAATTCATTAAGATTTTCAATGTCCTCACAAAA